>JASDQU010307702.1:82808-98578 GCA_032191745.1 Picea mariana
TAGACTTCCTCCATGACCGACTTGGGCTCCTCTTCAGTGGAAGTTAACACAATTGTTGAATGAAAGTTAAGTGGACTATACCTTTCGACTAAATTTCTTACTCATTCAGACCTCCTTACTATGGGGATCAATTTTTCCACCTCTTCATCTGATTCACTTGACTCATATGAATAATATTCTTCTTCGTTCCTTAGTTCAAACCTCACATTTTTTAAATTATTCTCTCTTTGAACCACTTTAGGCTTGTACTTTCCTATGAATTCTATCAATACCACATATTGAATGTACATTGTTTTCCTTGATGAAGGATATTAGAGATTATATCATTTCATTCCTTCTTTGTATCCAATGAAAATACACTTGACTACCTTCATGTCCAACTTGCTCCTCTTTTCTTTAGGAACATGAAAAAATGCATCACAACTAAATACGTTGAGATGTGAAAGAGAAGGATTATTACTAGACCATACCTCATGTGAAGTCATGTCAACTAGCATCAATGAAGGAGACATATTCACCATATATTTTACAGTGTTGGTTGCCTCTACCCATAGTTCTTCTGTGATCCTAGCACCACTAAGCATGATCCTTTCTTTGTCCATCAACATTCTTTTCATTCTATCGACAACTACATTTTGATGTGGGGTATATATTTTTGTATTTTTGCATTCTATTCCACACTACTTGTAGAACTGCTCAAAGTCCTTTCCATAAAATTCACCATCATTTTCAGTTCTCAACACCTTAATCTTTTTATCTCTCTAGTTTTCTACAAGCGAATTAAACTCCTTGAATTTCTAGAAAACCTTTGATTTCTTCCTTAGGAAATATTGCTAGCGGGAAAACCCCCCCCCCATGACTACACTAGGGTTCATAATTTAGGCAGACCAATTAACCGTATAAAAGTCAACTACTTCTCTAACTACCCCAAACATACCCAAAACTCATACAAGAAAATAAAATATGAGGAAGGTCGGGTAACTATACCTCTACTTTGCATCCAGTGATGACCTCCTCGTGCTTGGAATATTTGTTAACTACACACCTCCTCCCGAGGTGGGCTTGCATACAAATATTGACAAAAAACAAATGACAGGCATGCTATTCCATATACAAATTAGGGTTATATGTTATAATGTCAAATCATAAACCATTAAAATCATTCAATAGACCATGATTTGGGACAGGAAAATTAATTCTTTTATTAATAACTCAATGATTATACCTTTACAATCAAAGCCGGCTACTACTCCATGAACTTGGTCCAGGATCCTCTTCACCAAGCTCCAAGTGCACCTTTGTATGGATTCTCCTCTCAACCTTCTGATCTCTTCTTAGGAAGTGAGTGGGTTTCTTATGGAGGAAGAAGGGATACTTGGGAAATGTAGAGGAAATTCTCACAAAAGGGATGCAATAAGTTGGGCAAGGAAGGGATGTGAAACAGGAAGAGTTTCATTGTTCTTATGTCTAGATGTGGAATGAGACACCAAAACATCCTTTTATATGACAAAAGGATGGTTATTCAGTTGGGTGAAGGGCTATAGGTGGTGGATTAGTTGGGAAACTACCCAATAGCCCATAATATCAATGAATTCCTTACAAATTTTGCAAGTATAACTGGGTTGTAATGGTGAAACATGCGTATGTACACGGGCTATAGTGGTGCAATAAGTGTATGTACGTAGGAAGTATTGGTGCAGGGCGCATACATCTTCAAAAAATGGGTTTTTAAGAAGAGAAACTCAGTAGTGGCTTGGCAAAAAATGCAAGTAATAGGGCCAAAGGCCAGATATGCATGTGTAGAGAAATTTAGGTTTATAACAAATGTATCCATGTTTTTTTGGAGAAATCATCTATGAAGGAGACATAACACAAGGATCCACCAAGTGAAGGCAAAAAAATAGGGCCAAACACCTCACTAAGAACCAATTCTAGAATCGCTTTTCCCCTTGTCGCCTGAGATGGGAACCTCACCAGACTTTGTTTTCCATATATGCAATGTTCACAAAATTTGACTTATAAATTACATTCAGGAAAATATTTGACCATACCTTTATTTCACATAGTTTGAAATCCTTTCTCTCCAATGTGTCACATCCTCTTATACCATAGCATGGTCGGTTTGACTTAACGAAGACTTGTCGATTCAGTTTGAATCGACTCAACCTTAGTCGAGTCAATCGAATCAAATCGACATTCCCTAAAAAATTGTATAGGGTTCCAATCCGAACATATTTCATTAACACCATAACACCTCTGACCATTCTTCATATATCCTTTTGAAATAGAGTGTGCACTCATGCATCACTCATATTACTAACAAATATCAGGTCTCTTTCCAAACCTGGAATATGTAGCATACCTGGAAGGGTTATACTCCTCCCATCTTGCAGTATCAGTTGGAATCTTCCTAGTCCGTCAGTTTTCATTTTCAATTCGTCCCCCAACAACACATATCCTTCTTCATAGTGTTCATATTCACAAAACCATTCTCTATGTGGTGTCATATCATAGGATGCTCCTGATTTGATCAATCAAACATCTTGATCCAATTGTGTACTGGTCAACGCCAGATACACTTCACATACCTTATTTGGATTAGTCTTCCTCTCCGTCGAATACTTCTCATATCTTGTACTGACTACTATTACCTTATGTTGAGGGATCTAAATTCCCCTTCACTAAAAAATAGGAATTATACCGGACAATGAGGCCCAATTACAATCTTTAGTGTTTAATAGTAGTAAAATTATCTAGATCAACGATCCGACAAGTTTCGTTGGGCATTAACAGTGATATATATACGTACCTTTCAAATATTTCCTTCTAATAAAGATTTTTTTTTTTGGGTTCTTTTATCTTGTTTTTTATAATGTATTGAAACACAAGTAATAATAACAGAAAAATGATATATATGTGAGAAGATCAGGCCTTCGGATAACCTTAGTGCCCCGGTAGGAAAAACAAAAACTATGTCAAGTTTAGATTAGAAATAATATCATCAATATTCCAGACCATTAGATATCATTTGAGAGAAAGTTTGAAAAAAGAGTATGCATGCAATATAATAGAGGCTAGAAAATAATTTCATCACACATTAACATGCATCACATGTTAAACATTATTGATTTTCTTTCATCGGTTTTAAATAAATAGCTGTAAATCATTCTAAGATAACTTAAGAAATAATCATACTTACTCAATACAACAACAAATATCGAGTTGGAAATGGAAACAATCCAGAGGTTCAATGACATTCACGCTTTAGATGAAAAACAACTCTTCTGGTTCTACGCAAAACTTTTGAATTCAATAATCTTTGGCCGAGAAATATTTCTGTTACAAAATAAAATCTCCCTTTTTTATGCAGATATCATCACCCTTAATGCATGGTCGATGTCTTTATTTATGAAATGAAATTATCTAAAAATAGCTATTATGTTGAGTCTTATCAAGTAAACAAAAGAAAAGTAGACTTAATCCACATGTCCTTCTCCAGTTATCTCTAGTTGTCTTGATGTTCTACTGCAGTGGAATATTCCTCTCGTATTCTGACAATTGGAAAAATATTTCTTCACATGTGTTGGCATAAGGAAACCTTTGCTGGTCCATTGGTGCGCTAAGGGTGTCTTTCATCTCCACCACATGTTTCTTGTATTTTTTCATCTTGGAACTTATCTGCTGCAAAATTGTCGATGCTCTAATCAAGGGCTTCATGAAATTCTTCACCTATCCTGAGACAAGGGTCAAAATCTATGAAATTTTTGCTTCAGACACTTGGTCCAGTTCAGTGTGTTTCCTAACTATGTCCCACAAGCATGTGAAGTCCTCAGGTTGGATGAAATATAGTATATGGATATCTATATTTTCCTTATTTATTTTCTCCCAACTCTTCACACATTCTTTCCATATTTCTTTCATTTTCCAATGAGGTTCTTGTACCATTTGCGTCCAGTGTTTCACTTCCCTATGTATAATGGTGATACTATAATCTAAAAGTACCCAAATACCATGTTCTTTTGTGTCTCGACTAGTCTATGCTTCTCTGATGTATCCAATCCACTCCAAATATTGATATTCCTTCTCATACCATTGTTGCATGTCTTTGTAGGTCACTAGTCCCATAAGAGTGTCTTCCCAGGAATATGCTATATAGGCTGTGAAAAATATCTCTTTCTGACTTGAATTGACTATACACCTCCATTAAATAACATTTAAGAAGCATTATTGCCTGAGTTGTGTCCTGATAATGCTCCGCTTGATGTTGAAGATGATCTAACTCCTTTATCATGGAAGTAGCTTCTCGTTCATCCCTTTTCACTCTATCTAGGGTGGCATCAGTTATATCCATCCCAGCTCCAAGAATTTCACTCACCTTGGTATTTTTTGTATCAAAAAAAAATTCTTCTATGGTTACGAACAAAGTAGTACCTAAAAAGAACCTCCTTCTTTTGATGGTTCTTTTCATCACTGCCTTTCTTTTCTTGTTGTAAGAAATATCTTTCACATCAAAAACCTCATCAATAGGTTTAGGAATTTGTTGATCTCCCCAGGATAGGGTATTTCCCAAGTTCCTTGACGTATAGAAATGTTCCATAGAAGGTTCCTTCCCTTTTTCCATGGTAGGTAGTTGATTGTTACCCTCTTTTGTTAATTTCTTCTCTTGTGTAGAAGTTATAGGTGATTGTTATTCTTGCTGGTTTTCTCTCTCAATTCATCATAGGGAATGTACCCTATGAGTTTTGGTGATGAGGCTCTCTATTGGTCAATTCCATATGGTGGTGTTACTATCTGAGGTGGGGAATTGGATGGTAATCTTGTAGTCATTGTATTTTCTATTGATGGGACATTTCTTTCTTTTTGTTCATACCCCCCCTTCTTCTCCAAAAGTATTTTATGCATTAGGTTGTTCATCACTAGTATCCCCATCATTATGAAGTGACTTTGCCTCATCTAAAGGATGATTTTCCATTTGTGTAAAAGTCCCACTACCCTGGGTGATTTTAATTACCATGCCCCCTCTTTATGGATTCTGTAATCGTCCTCCTAAGGTCGGGGAAGTCATTTCTCCTATCAATTCATCATAAGTGATAGGTTCTGCGGCTATGTTAGATTTTGTTGGAACTTCATCATCATCATATATGGTTACTAAATTTATAAGTACCATGGGTATACTTGTGTTGGCCAGTGTCCTTGACAATCTTTGTGGCATTATATCTATTGTAGGTTTCTCCACTTGGGTTTGTAGTGAACATGGGTTGTCCCGAGGGATGATCCTCTCTAGTGTATTTGCTTCAGTAGTATTTGGCTCAGTTGCATGAGTATCTATGTCAAATGGGAAAATCCTTGGAGGTTCTAAAGCTTGAATAAAAGGGGTCTATCTCATTGTTTGCATAACCCTTTCTGCCTCATCTAGGAGCATTGTTCCTCTTCTTGTTGACTATGCTACTTCCTCTACTCTAACTTCATTTCATGCTCTGATAGCTGCCTTTGTTTTGTGCTCTACAATTGTGAATTGTTCTTTCATAGATATAGCCTTAAACTTGGTACTTTTTGTGTGTTCTTTTATTTTAAGAACCTCTTCCCAATCTTGAGAATTTTCAATGAAGAGCTCATCTTCATAACTGTCATGGGAATAAGGGCAATGTGACACCACTTTCCCTTTATGATAGGGTACTATCCCTTTAGGATCATGTCTATGAAACTAGCCTATAGGCAACCTGTATTCCAAATTGCTCAGACCTTCTTTATTGGCATATGTGGTGTCTTTGACTATATAATATCCAATATGGAAACCATAGGGTACAAAGTCCCTCTTCTTGTCCTTCACCAGAGAGGCATTTAAACCTTGTAAAATGGTTTGCTAGAATATTTCCCCAAAAAACAAATGGTCTAGGACACAAGAAGGGAGTAAATATGGAGAACCAGTACCTCCAAAACCATGATATAAGTTTTATTCTCTTCCATATACCAGTGAACTACATTGGATATCATTTTCTTTGTTTCTATTGAAAGTCTTGGACAATTCTGAGAAAACATTTCTCACGCAGATTACGTCCAACACAAAAGATGCCATAAAAAAGGATGGTGTCTCAACTTCTTTTTTTTCGAGCCTATTGAATAGTGATTCTAATTTTCTTTGAAATAATTCCCCCTAGTTGAAACTTCTTCCATAGATTGCGACCGTATATGCCAGGGGCATCTAGTATTCTAAAAATATTGAACAATCCTTTTCTCCATACCATCGACAGGTCAACACCATTAAGTACATGTATGGTTCCCTAGTATTTGTTGTGTTGTACTAGCTAGTGGTCTTGTTCAAGAATTTCTTGTTCTCCCTCCACCAAGAAGCTAATAATTGGCTGGTGTTATGTCTCTCATAGAACTTAACCACAAAATCAATATTCAGTCTTTCTTTGGGTCTCTGAGCTTCTAATACTTTTTCACCTCTAACAGAAGGAATAAACCAATGCATTCCCCTTCCAAATTATTGATTACACATTTCTCAGTGTATATGTGTTCAATTATCCAAACTAGAGTCTTTGTGCAAGGTAAAACGGGAGTTCGGAATGCCACCCTATCTAAGGACGACCATCTAATATTTGAAAAAAAATGGTCATCTAATTCCCTGACCCCTGGGACACTCTGAGGCATAAATTTTGCAAAATATTCATGATGAATTTTGTTATAGAGATGACCCCAAGGTGGAAGGAGGACCTTAGAGGAAATTCTTGCCTCTATATCTTCGAATGCTAGTGGTTGAATGAACTGCTTCTTGGTCGATATTCGAATCACGAATTCTACTTTCGGTGCAAATTCCAACTCTCTTGCTACTGTTGCACTCGATCCTTCACCAAATTATGTCTCTTTCCCTTTAGGTGTCCTCGACGAGCGTCTGGTTACTGACCTTCAAGGAGACATATTTCCTACATGCGAATGCTACTATGATTCACAAGTGATTATAGAAAATAACAAAAAAATTGGCGATGTATAAGACCTAAAAAATTCACAGTAGAATTTAACATTTACCTTCGCATCTAAACCTGGTCTTACTAGTGTTTCCATGAACCAGCAGTGGGGTAATCTCCTCGGTGGATTTTATCTCCTTCTCTTGGTCGAAAGGCAAGTTTCTTGAACATAATAGGAAATTGTAAGAGAAATGGCATTAAATATTCAATTTTGTAGATCCCATAGACTTACGTTCTCGCGTCTATTATTTAATTGGAGGGTGTACAAAATGATCTTTGTAATCTTCATAAATCAAAATAGAATCCACACCATGCTTTTGAGTTAATGTATTGCGATTTGACAGCATGGAGGCCCATTTCTCCTATTTCATCACTGATTTCGAATTTTTTAATTTATCAACATGCAATATTAGAGATCAAGAGTATTCATTAAGTGTCATCTTACTTTGGAAACATCTTGTCGATGTCAATGGCCATTTATCGAGGGATCCTTAAACATGTTATTCATGTATCACAGGTTTTGAGGGGATTGACATGGAAATAAATCAACATTTTGTGTTCATTGGTGACCCTAACCTTTCACTTAATAGTTATCAAATAATATCAAACCTAGTGGTAATCCTCTGCACAAGTTATTTTAGACATAATCTACATCTGTTTACTAGATCTATGTTTAAACGGATGGATGGATTTGATTGACCCAGAAGGAAACAGACGGTCCAGATCTCTCCATAATATAAATGTCAAAGAAAACATGTATGTTAAGTTCTTTATTATGTTTAAAACTTGTCGATGGTCGATGTGTGAATCGACATCGACAGTTCTCTCTGACCCTTACACACGTCTCTTGTTGGTAGAAAAATATGACATCAACCTTCATTACCATACATGATGACATAGATGTGATGACGTGGTAGATGACGTGGAATCTAAGTTTCAAAGGATGACATGTAAACTGTTGTGACGGTACAAGTAGTCTACGTGGTCAGATACATGGTATGTGACATGGAAAGTGTGGAAGGTGACATGGCCAACCTAGTCATCGAAACAACCACTACTTGGTGGTAAACATCAACAGTGGACTTTTTCCCTTATACATGATCGATGAATAAGATTGATTTATTGGTTCCCATAATTCATCGGCATCGGGAGCACTCTACCTTTTTGTGTTGGACTTACATGTTTTTTTTCCGATGTTGATGGTCTATCGATGATCATTACAAATCCTTTGACTTTTGGAAACACTAACACATTCTACCAATGACTGATGGATTATCGGTGAACGACGAAATTTGTTCCACTTCAAAATGTGTGCAACTTTTCCTTGATCCCGAATATAGACACTTCTTTTTCTCCATCCCTCGATGATTTCAGTGATAGTTCTTTAGAAAAGGTTACATATTGCTCATTTTTAAATTCTTTCTTTCGTTTTTTCTTTTTTGATGCAAAACATGAGAACCTTTATTTTATTTTATTGATATTTTAAATGCAAAGAAAACCAAGGAAAAAATGCATAAATTTAACAAAGTATAAATAGGCAACCTATATAAATCCAAAAGGAGAAGATGTAAAATAATTAAAAGGAAAAGTGGTACCCAAAAATTGAAAATTTTAAGGGTTTGTTGAGGACTCAACAAATGGCGATTCAATGGGAGAAACCAGAATCTCTCCTTATACCTTCAATCACTATCAAAATATTTCAAGTAATACGTACATAGAACAAGAAGAGAAAACATAAACCACCCATAGATCCCTCTATATGTAATTTAGAAATCATTCTTTACCTTGTCATGGGGTTTTGATTTTGACCAAACAAAAAAAACAAGTCCTTTTGATCACTAACCTGGACTTTGAGTAAGAAACTATATTAGATCTTACTTCTAGTATTATGGTATTATTGTGTATAATATCTAAGTAACCTTATCACCCATCTGGTGTTTCTTTGTTTCCAATGAGTATCCATAGCCCCAATGGATTCACCTTGATATCACAGACCTTGCTCCACTACTAGTGAGCATCCATAGCCTCGCCGAATATATATGCAGTCCCTCCTTGACATCATGATTCCCTTTTGAGTTATTTTCCTACCTCATCACTTCTTTCTTTTATTATTATAATGTAAAGAATATGTACCCATTATGGGATATATTTTTTTTATGAGGATTTCTTGTGGGATATGTATTTGAGTCTTGGAGGATGACATATGTTAATGATGAGATGAATTATGCCCCTAGGATTTAAATATTACCCATTCTAAAAGAAGCAAGAAATTCATCGATTTCTCATTCATCATTTGGATCATGATTTCTAGAGTATATGACTTTTTTGATCTTTCATGTTTGATAATAGTCATGCCCACCATTGACAAAAAATTGTATTTTTTCCAAGTCACATATAAAAGAAACTGTAAGTACTCTTTGACTCCTACTCCTGCTCACTTTCAACTTACTTTGCTTTTGATATTAAAAACAAATAATTCTTTTTAACAGATAACTAAAATGTCCTTTTCCAATGACCAGAGGCTGAAAAATCAACATCCCCAAAAAATTATTTATGGAAAAAAAAAGAAAAAAAAACATGCAAATCATTCAATACAATAAAAAAAACATGCAAAGTAAGAATCATGAGAAAACAACCCCTTCATCAAACCAAAAAAAAAAAACCAGACTTTACTGTATTAAAATAATTATTTTATTTTATTTTTTATGAGAAAAATTGTTTTAGGGCTTGGCCATTGACCGGGAGAGCATCATATTCCCCCCTCAGATTTTGCAAATGATATGTGCCAACCCAAATTTTCTCGGCTACCTAAAAAGTACCAAGCCAAAGGTTCTGAAATTTCGAGTGCTTTCCTTTGGGTTCATTCACCTTATCCCATTTCAAGACCAGATCTCCTACTTGAAAGCTTTTATCTTTTCCTTTATGTTTATCAAACCATTTTTTGACCAACTGTTGATGAGCTACGAACTTCCTTTTATTCTTTTCCCTTTCTTCCTCGAGAATGAGTAGGGTATCTATTCTATGTTTCATATTAGATAATGACTGACCTCTTGATGCCTGAGAAATCTTTAAAGATGGAAAACATAACCTAGTTGGGAGGATGGCTTCTTGTCCGTATATTAGGAAATATGGATAATTTCCCAAAGCCTCTTTGGGTGTCACCCTGTCATCCCACAAATCATTATAAAGTAAATTATTCCAATTCCTTTGGTTTTATACAACACTCTTTTTTAGGATTCTCGCCATGTTTTTATTAGTTGATTTTGCAACCCCATTCCCATGTGGGTAATAGTTCGCAGAGTATTTTATGAGAATTCCCTTTTCAAGAGAAAACTCGGTCAGGAGTGTGGAGAAAAAGTAAGCAGTGTTGTCAAAGAATAGGGCCAAAGGTACTTCGAACCTTGTTACTACCTTTTCATTAACATGAGTGAGTGGAATGGATTTTGACCATCTTGTGAAATAATTTGTGGCTCTCAATATATATTTATGTTGCTTAAAAGAGTTGGGATTAATTTCTCCTATGAAATCTATTCCTCATTGTTCAAAACACCTAGAGATGGTTAGTGGTTGAAGTGGGATAGATGCCTTCTTCTCTTTCCTGACGCTTAGCTGATAGGTTCTAAATCCTCTTGTGTATGTGTGAGCATCCCTAAACAAAGTGGGCTAGTAGTACCCTGTCCTTAAGATATTATGAGCAATAGCTTCCCCTGTGAAATTCCCACCTCCTAGTCCATCATGAAGTTCCTTTAATACCTTTTTGGAATCATCCTGGTCAAGACATATAAGCAGTACTCCATCATAATTCATCCGAAAAAGAATAGAATTTATAAGGCGGTATTGAGAAAATTTAAGCCTAAGGGATCTTCTCTCTCTAGGATTTAGATTTTCGGGGCATGTCCCATGATGGAGAAAATATGATATTTTTTCATACCATGAGTCTTGGTTGGGTGGTAAGTATAGAAATTTACTACACCATAGAGATAATTCATTTTCCCAACCAAAATCTTCTAAGTCTACTTGGTCCTCATCTTCTGCGGCGAGTTTGCACAATCCTTCACCTTTGACTATCTTGGTGGGTTTTATATCTAGGTTAAATTATTGGATCACAGCCATAAAATTTCCCCTACTCTCACCCATTTATTATTGAGTGAAAAATGATAGGACAACAAGATGGGTCACTATGACTTTACTATAATTCTTTAGGATATAGGATCTGAAATGTTTGACTTCTTTGTAGAATGCATATGTTTGCTTGTCTATGGAAGGGTAATTAAGCTCCGGCCCTTGTAAGTTGGTGCTCATGAATGAAAAAACTGCTTTGTTGTTTTCATCATCCTTTTGAGTAAGGACCGAAGCTAATGATTGATTCGATGCAAAAGTGTAGAGGAAAAAATATTTACTAAAATCTGGGCTGCGTAGAACATGGTCTTGTGATATGGCAGTTTTAATTTTTTCCAAGGATTATTTTCCCTCATTTGTCGACTTAAATTCAATGTCTTTGTGTATCATACTCTGCAAGGTTTTTATTGTCTCTACAAAATTTGTGGTGAACTTTCTCACGAAGTTAATCTTCCCAAAGAAATATTGCATACCCTTCTTATTATAAGGGCTTGGTAGTTGTGAGATTTCTTTTATACATTTAGTATCGATATGGACATCATCCTTCGAAATGTTGTGACCCAAAATTTTTCCCTCGTCTACTCCAAATATATTCTTCTTCGAATTCAAAGATATCCCATACTTTTCGCACCTTTAAAAAATTTGTGTGAGATGGGAAATATGGTCAGCCCTGTCCTTGGAGTAGACAATAACATCATATAGGTACACTACGACACATTTGTTATCAGTCCCCAAAATGACACATCAATGGCTCTTTGTAAAGTGGCACCCATGTTAATTATCCCCAAAAGCATGTGTTTGCACACGAATGTTCCCCATTTTGTTGGGAAGGTTGTTTTCAGTCTATCCTCTTCTGATACCAACATTTGGTTATATCCTGAGAACCCGTCCAGAAGTGAGAAAATATCTTCTCCCGATATGGTTTGCAGGAGTTGTTCCATATGAAGTACATGGTAGTTGTCCCTTGCAGAATCCCTATTTAAATTTCTCAAGTCTACACATAGGACAATTTCCCTTAAATTTTTCTTAACATGAACCAGACAGGTTTCCCATGTAAAATGCCTTACCTGGAATATTATTTTTTCATCTAACAGTTTCTTGAGTTCTTTCTACATCAAATGTTCGAGAGATGGGTGAAATTTTCGTAACTTTTATTGGAAGGGAATAACTTCATGTCTTAATGGGACCATGTGTTGAATGATCTTGGTGTCATACATTTCAAACTCCTGATAAGGCCATGCGAACACATCCTCATACTCTTTGAACAATTTTAGGTAAGCCTCCTTCTCTTTAGGGGACAATTATATTCCAAGGTTTATGTTTCAAGGGGTTTCAATGGTTCCTAGATTTATGACCTCATAAAAGGGACAAGAACTACTCATCTTAAAAAAACTTGGTTTCTTAAATTTTTCTCACAAATCGAATAGGTTCTCAAGATTAACTACTCCCTAGGGAATAATGTGGAGCTTGGTTTGAGCTGGTTCATTACTTCTTGTTGAATTAGGGCCTTGATTATCATGTTATGTCATATTGTTTTGAAAAATATCATCATCAATACCCAAGTCTCTAAAATTTTCTTCATTATTCAAAAAGGATATAATATGTTCATCTCCTTCAAATACCCTCCAGTTAGTGATGTGATCTGGAACCAAAGGCTTGTATAATAATTCTATGGAGAATCTATATGTTTCATAATCCTCTAAGGGGGACAATCTTGAGGAAGTTTTGGCCAATGAGTCGACTAATGTATTTTCGGAACGAGGTATGGTGGTGATGTTGAATGCTTGGAAATTTTCTATGAGCCTACAAACTTCTTGTTGATAATTTATCATATGGGGAGATATACAATGGATCATGTTTCTTACCCGTCTAACAATGATTTCTGAATCAACAAAAACAATCAGTTCCTTGATGCCCAAATCGATAGCCTTTTTAAGTCCTTGGACTAGTGATTCATATTCAACAGTGTTGTTAGTGCAATCAAACTCCAATCTACAATATAAAAATTGTGCTTCCCTTCTAGATTGATGAAAATGCATCCTGTGCCAATCCCTTCATGAGATTTGTATCCATAAAAAAAAAAGAGTCTGGATCTTCGAGATGAAGTTTGCCACCCTTTTGTCCCAATCTATTTTCAGGATATGACCTTCACTCTATTGGGATTGGACATGGAAACTTTGTTCAAGTTTGTTGCATGGATCAATTAGGTTAGGGTATTAATGAGTGATAACTTTGATTTCTGCGAGAATAGTACTTCAAACAAGCAGGGTGAGAAATTACCAAAATCTGAATCACACGAGTAATTACCTAAGACTGGGAATTCATTAGATGACGGTTCCATAAGAGCTTCCAAGTCCATGACAATATGTTTCAAATATTTCTCCTGATTGATCCTGATCATGTTAAGGTTTCCCTTCAAAGGTAGCCATAAGTGGGACCAATCTGTTCTAAAATATCCATGCAATTTTTCATACTAGTCCCTACTCAACAACATCCCATAGGCCTTCAGAATATATACAATTATGATATTTATGACCTGATGGAATTTTTTATTTGAGGCAATTCGAATCATAACATTATTTAATTCCTCAATCACCTTGACCTTAGTTATATCTAATTGAATAATATGTTTGTCTCTCCTAGTAGTGGTAGCATTTAGTTTCTTGCATACAAATAAAGGCATAACATTTGAAGAAGCCCCTGATTCAATGAGACAATTGTGCAAGTTCAAGTTATAAATTTCAAATGTTAACAAGAAAGGTGGGACAAACGTCTGAGGTTTCTTATCAGCCGCCATTGCATTCACATCAGGTTTCTAGATATTCCCCAAACTTCATTTACCTTCACTGGGATTTGGGATTGGTTTTAACATGAGTGTGATACCCTCATCCAAGGATTGTAATAGTAAATAGTTTTGTTGAGGAATCCTACACAAGTCCATCACAAAAATATTAGCCTTCGACTTCTTCATGTCTTATACTAGATTATAGTCTAGTTTTTTTATTGCACGAGTCGGGAACTTTGGTCCAGAATGGAGTGGTGGGGTATTTTGAGCTGAGGAAGATGGTTTTATAGATTTCTTAGTAACTTGTACAATGACAGGAGGATTTTGTATGACGGGGGCCTTTCTCCTAGTTTTGGTTGCCAGTACTTCTGAGAATTCCTCGCCTTCTGTGAGAGTGTAAGAAGATGAGGTATGAATGACATCCCATAGAACCATGGTTGTTTCTTCAGGAGGTTCCCTTTCTTCAATCTCCATGGTGTTCATAGTATAATCATCGGGTTGTTTGGTTACAACACAAACATCCAAAAACTTATTTTACAATAGATTCATGGCATTTACCCATTGAGGAAAATCCTTTTCTGAATGAAGTTCTTGATGGTAGTTGCAGTATAAATCTAAGGCCACCTCTCCTAAGTCAATGTTCAAGTTAGCAGGAGGAGGCTCTAAATCCTTGAATGGTGGATTTTTCCTGAAGAAAGGTTTGTAAGGCTTGGGGTTTGATATTCCTTCACTTGCGTTTCTCTTCATGTCTATGATTTCATTGGAAAATTTATTAATCGTCCTTCATAATCTCTCCATATATGTATTATCCTTTTAAATATATTGTTCAACTTGTTTACCAAGAGGTCTTTTCAACATAAATCCTCATATGGGTGTCTTTGATGTTTATTTCTTTGATAAATATATATGGCTGTCTTTGCATCCTTTCATTTGAAATTCAATAACTTTGGCCTCCTCAAAGTTTTTGGCCAGAGTTGGTTTAGTGACCCTCTTTACGAACATGGAAATAGATGTTGGTAATGCATTAACGTACACTTCAATTTTTATTTCTTGAGTGCACTTGACATCTTTTTGAAACTTATTGAGGATAGTTGTGAATTTTTGGTTGAAGTCCTTGAATTTCTCCTTGGGGCAAATGGTGGCAGCAAAAATTTGGGCCATCAGGGCCCCGGTAGTCATTTCTTTCAAAAATTTATCAAGAAAATATTTATGGAACTTCGTCCAATTGTTAATAGAACCAATGGGGATATTGAAATACCATGTTGAAGCCGAGTTCTCAAACATGTAGAGGAACAACCTGCATACTATGTCTTCATGTTGGAAATTCATTAAATTAATCGCTAGTATGAATTTGTTGATATGATCTTCGAGTAGGTCGGAGGTTTCCGGGTCAAATTTTGGAAGAAGTTTTTCTTGGTTCATAGGAAAATGATGTAACCTACTTGGTAAGGCTAGGGAATCCCTGGCCATCCATGATTGGTTGTTTACTGACTGATCATTAACTTCTGGGACTTCCTCATTATTTTCTCCTTTGCTATCAGACTCGATGTCTAAGTTTTTTGAATTGGAACTTTCTCCTCCAAACTCTGAATCCTCTACATCAGAGTAAGTACTTGCGGGTGGGGTTACAAGAGGAGTCTTAGGAATGAAAATAAGGGGTTGGTCAATTTCAGTAAGGGTGGAATCTTCTATATATTCAACCGTATTAACAAAGATATGGTCTTGAGTGTCAAGTATCGGCCTAACCGTTTTATTTATGAGGGAAGAAATTGAGCTAATGGTAATTCTCTGATCTATTGAGTGTAAGACCTTGTAATCCTTCTAAATGTGTTGAATTTTTCATGGGTGATTGCATAGGGTATTTATGGGTGAAGGTGTGAACCAAAATCGTCTTGCGG
>JASDQU010307702.1:98598-112218 GCA_032191745.1 Picea mariana
TGTCAAGTATCGGCCTAACCGTTTTATTTATGAGGGAAGAAATTGAGCTAATGGTAATTCTCTGATCTATTGAGTGTAAGACCTTGTAATCCTTCTAAATGTGTTGAATTTTTCATGGGTGATTGCATAGGGTATTTATGGGTGAAGGTGTGAACCAAAATCGTCTTGCGGTGAATCACTTGTGGTAGGGGTACCTTTAGTATTAGGGTTTTCCTTGATAGGACTAGCCATGAATGTGGGTTTTTTTAATCTATAGGGTATTTGATATAAGTTTTTGTTCAGAAAACTATTGCGGCTAGCCATTCATTTGTCGGCCCTCCTTCTAGTGCTAATTTTGTTGAGGGGTCGAAATTCCCCTTCACTCAACAGTAGGAATTATAGCCACTAATGAGGCCCAATTAAAATCTTAATTGTTTAATAGTAGTACAATTCTCCAGATCAATGATCTGACAAGTTTCAATGGGCTTTAACAATGATATATATATATATGTACCCTTCAAATAGTTCCTCCTAATAAAGCAGTTCTCTTTTGGGTTCTTTTATCCTGTTTTTTATAACCAATTGAAAGACAAGTAATAATAATGGAAAAATGATCTATATGGGATAAGAATGGGCCTTGGAATAACCTTTGTGCCTCGGTATGCAAACAAAAATTATGTCAAGTTCAGATTAGAAATAATACCATCACTTTTCCATACCATTAGATATCATTTGAGAGAAAGTTTGAAAAAAAGTACGCATGCAATATAATAGAGGCTAGAAAATAATTTCATCACATATTACCTCACATCACATGTTAAACATTATTGATTTTCTTTCATCAGTTTGAAATAAATAACTGTAAATCATTCTAAGATAACTTAAGAAATAATCATAAAAAATATTACTGAATACAACATGATCAAATATCAAGTTGGAAATGGAAACAATCCACAGGTTCAATCACATTCACAATTTAGATGAAAAGAAATTCTTCTGGTTCTATGCAAAACTTCTGAATTCAATAATATTTGTCTGAGAAATAGTTCTCTTACAAAATAAAATCCCCCTTTTCTATGCAGAAACCATCATCCTTAATACATGGTAGATGTATTTGTTTATAAAATTAAATTATCTAAAAATAGATACTATTTTGATTCTTATCAAGTAAACAAAATAAAAGTAGACTCAATCCATGTGTCCTTCTCCTATTGTCTCTAGTTGTCTTGATGTTCTACTGCATTCAATTATTCCTCCCATATTCTGACCACTAGAAAAAGAGTTCTTCGCATTTGTTGGCATAAGGAAACATGTGCTCCTCGATTGGTGCACTAAGGATCTCTTTCATATCCACCACACATTTCTTGTATTTTTCCAACTTAGCACTTAACCGCTGCAAAAATTTCGATTCTCTAATAGGGGGCTTCATGAAATTATTCATCTGTCTTAGGGCAAGGGTCGAAATCTACAAAATTTCTGCTTTAGACACTTGGTCCAGTTCAATATGTTTCATGACTATGTCCCGCAAGTCTTTGAAGTCCTCAAGTTGGGCGAAATCTGGTAGATGGATATCTCATTTCCTTATTTATTTTCTCCCATTTCTTCACACATTCTTCCCATCTTTCTTTCATTTTTCAATGAGGTTCTTGTACCATTTTCGTCAAGTGTTCCATTTCCCTATGTATTTTGGTGATACTATAATATGTGAGTACCCAAATACCATGTTCTTCTATGTCTCGACTCGTCTTCAATTCTCTGATGTAATCAATCCGCTCCAAAGCTTGATATTCCTTTTCATACCATCATCGCATGTATTTGTAGGTCATGAGTCCCATAAGAGTGTCTTCCTAGTAATCTGTTATCCCGGCCATGAAAATATCACTTTCTAATTTGAATCGACTATACACCTCCATGAATTCACCTTTAAGAAGTATTATTTCCTAAGTGGTGTCCTGATAATACTTCGCTTGATGTCAAATATGTTGTAACTCCTTTCACATAGATATAGCTTCCCATTCATCCATTTTCACTCATTCTAGGGTGGCATTAGTTATATCCATCCCATCTCCAAAAAGCTCACTCACGTTGGTATTTTCTGTATCAAATAAAGTTTCTTTTGTGGTTATGAACATAGTACTACATAAAGTGAACCTCCTTCTTTTGATAGTTATTTTCATCACTGCCTTTATTTTCTTGTCATAAGATATAGATTGCACATAAGCAACCTTGTCAACAGGGTCAAGAATTTATTTATCTCCACAATATAGGTTATTTCCTAAGCTCCCTCATGTATAGAAATGTTCCATAATAGGTTCCTTCCCTTTTTCCATGGTAGATACTTGAATGCTACCTTCTTTTCTCAACGTTTGATCTTGTGTAGAATTTATAGGTGATTGTTATGTATTGTTGGTTGTATCTCTCAATTCATCAAAGGGAATTTTCCCTGTGAGGTTTGGTGATGAGGCTCTTTGTTGGTCAATTCCATGTGGTGGTGTTAATTTTATAGGTGGGTAATTGGATTGCAAGCCTGCAGTCACTGTATTTTCTATTGATAGGACATTTCTTTCTTGTTTTTCATACCCCCCTTATTCTCTGAATGTATTTTTTGCATTAGGGTTTTCATCACTATTATCCCCAACATTATGACATGACATTGCCTCATCTAAAGGTTGAGTTTCTAGTTTTTGAAATGTCCCACTACCCTGGGTGATTTCAATTGCTATGTCCCTTCTTTCTGGATTCTGTAATGGTCCTCCTAAGGTTGGGGAATTCATGTCTCCCGACGCTTCCTCATAAGTGATAGGTATTGGGGCTATGTAATATGTTGCTGAACCTTCATCATCATCATCATGTATGGTTATTAAATCAACAAGGATCGGGGGTATACCTATGAACGTTGGTGTCCTTAACAATCTTTGTGGAATTATAGATATTGTAGGTTACTCCACTTGGGCTTGTAGTGAACTTGGGTTGTCCGGAGTGATGATCCTTTTTGGTGTAGTTGCTTCAATAGTACTTGGATTGGTTGCATGAGTATCTATATCCTTGGAGGTTATATATATTGAATAAAATGGGTTTGTCTCATCATTTTCATAACCCTTTCTGCCTCGACTAGGACAATTGTTCCTCTTCTTACTAACTCTGTTTCTTCCGCTGGTCTGACTTCATCTTGTTCTCTGATAGTTGCCTCTGTTGTGCTATAAATAGTTGCAAATTTTTATTTCACCTACATAGACTTAAAATTTGTAATTTATGGGTTTTATTTTCTTTGAAGAACCTCTTCCCAGTCTTGAGCATTTTCAGTGAAGAGATCATATTCATAACTATCGTTGGTGTAAGGTCAATGCGACACCACTTTACCTGCGTGTTGGGGTACTATCACTTTGAGATCATGTCTACAAAACAAGCCTATAGGGGACATATATTCCAAATGGCTCAGACCTTATTGCTTGGCATGCATGGTGTCTTTGAATATATAATATCCAATATGGAAACCGTAGGGTATAAAATCCCTCTTCATGTCCTTCACCAAAGAGGCATTGAAACCTTGTAAAATGGTCTAGTAGCATATTTCCCCCAACACCCAACAATCTAGGATAAAAGAGGGGAATAAATTTAGAGCACCGATAGATCCAAAACTATGATATAAGTGTTCTTCTCTTCCAGATACCAATGACCTACTTTGGATATCGTTTTCTTTTCTACTACTGAAAGTCTTAGACAATTCTGAGAAAACATTTCTCGCACAGATTACGTCCAACAAGAAAGGTGCCATAAAAAAAGGAGGGTGTCTCACCTTCTTTTGTTTTATTATCATGTTGAATAGTGATGCTTAGTTTCTTTGAAACAAGTTCCCCCCCAGTTGAAACTACTTCCATATATCTCAACCGTATATGCCAAGGGTATCCAAGCTTCTAGAAATATTGAACAATCCTTTTCTCCATACAATTGGTAGATCAATGCCATTAAGTACATGTATGGTTCCATAATATTTGTTATTTTTTACCAGCCAATGGTCTTGTTCAAGAATTCATTTTCCTCCCTCAACCAACAAGATAATAATTAATCGGTATTATGTCGCTCATAGAACTTAACCACAAAATCAGTATTCAACCTTTCTTCAAGGTCTTTGAGCTTGTAATACCTTTGCACCTCTACCAGAAGGAATACAATAACACATTCCCCTTCCAAATTATTGATTACACATTTCTCGNAAAAGGAAGGTGTCTCACCTTCTTTTGTTTTATGATCATGTTGAATAGTGATGCTTAGTTTCTTTGAAATAAGTTCCTTCCAGTTGAAACTACTTCCATAGATCGCAACCGTATATGCCAGGGGTACCCAAGCTTCTGGAAATATTGAACAATCCTTTTCTTCATACAATTGGTAGATCAATGCCATTAAGTACATGTATGGTTCCATAAGATTTGTTATTTTGTACCAGCCAATGGTCTTGTTCAAGAATTTATTTTCCTCCCTCAACCAACAAGATAATAATTGGTTAGTATTATGTCGCTCATAGAACTTAACCACAAAATCAGTATTCAGTCTTTCTTCCAAGTCTCTGAGCTTATAATACTTTTGCACCTTTACCAGAAGTAATGCAATAACACATTCCCCTTCCAAATTATTGATTACACATTTCTCGATGTTTGTATGGTCAATTATCCATCCTAGGGTATTTGTGTAAGGAAAAATGGGAGTTCGACATTCCACCTTGTGTAAGGATGACTGTATAATATTTGAAAAAAAATGGTGATCTAATTCCCTTACCCCTAGGACACCATGAGGCATAAAGTTTGGAAAATATTCCTGATGAATTTTTTTATAGAGATCACCTGAAGGTAGAAGGAGGGCCTTAGATGCAGTGCTTGCATTTGTATCTCTAAATTTTGGTGGTTGAACAAATTTCTTCTTGGTCGATATTCGAATCACGTGTTCTACTTTCAATGCAAATTCCAACGATCTTTCTACTATTGGACTCGATCATCCACCATATTCTGACTCTTTCCCTTTGGGTTCCCTCAGTGAGCACCTGGTTACTGACCATCGAGGAGGCATATTTCCTGCATGTGAATGCCATTATGATTCGCAAGAAATTATAGAAAATAACGAAAAAAAATTGGCGATGTATAATACCTAAAAAATTCACAGTAGAATTTAATGTTTACCTTCTTTGCAAATAAACCTGGTCTTACTAGTGTTTCCATGAACCAGTACTGGGGCAAGCTCCTCAATGGATTTTCTCTCCTTCTCTTGATTGAAAGGAAATTTTCTTGAACATAATACGAAATTGGAAGAGAAATGGAATTACATTTTCAAATGTCTAGATCCAACAGACTTACCTTCTCGCATCTAGTATTTAATTGAAGGGTGTACAACATGATCTTTGTAATCTTCAGAAATCAAAATAGGATCCGCACTGCTCTTGGGATTTTATGTATTGTGAGTTGATGGTGTAAAATCCCATTGTTCCTAGTTCATCAGTGATTTCATATTTTTGAATTTATCAGTGCGCAGTATTGTAGATTAGGAGTGTTCATTAAGTTTCATTTAATTTTGACAACATCTTTCCCACATCGATGATCATTTAGCAACGGATCCTTTAACAATTTATTCATGTATCACAAGTTTCAAGGGGAATGACACGACAATAAAAAGACATTTCTTGTTCATTGGTGACTATAAACTTTGACTTAATAGTTATGTAATTGTATCAAACATAGTGGTAATCCTCTACACAATTTATTTTAAACATAATATGTGTTTGGCAGCTAGATCTACGTTTAAATAGATGGATGGATTTGATTGACCTAGAAGGAAACAGACGGTCCATATCTCTCCATACTACCGGTGTCAGAGAAAACATGTATGTTAAGTGATTTGTTTTATTTAAAAACTCTTGATGGTTGATGTGTGCATCGGCATTGGCGGTTTTCTCTAACCCTTACACTCATCTCTTCTTGGTAGAAAAATTCAATGCCGACCTTCATTACCATACAGGATAACGTAGATGTGATGATGTGCCAGATGACGTGGAATCTAAGTTTCAAAGGATTCTGTGTAAACTTTCATGATGGTATGGGTAGTCTACATGGATAGACACATGGCATGTGACGTGGCAAGTGTGGAAGGTGACATGGCCAACCTAGTCATCGAAACAAACACTACTTGGTGGTAAACATTAATGGTGGAGTTTTTCCCTTATACCTTATCTCTAACTAAGATTGATTTCTTGGTTCCCATAATTCATCAACATCGGGAGCACTCTACCTTTTTGTGTTGGAATTACAGGGTTTTTTTTTATGTCGATGGTTTATCAACGATCAGCGGAATCCTTTGAATCTTGGAGATGCTAACACATTCTGTTGATGACCAATGTCTTATCGACAATCAACGAAATTTGTTCCACCTCAAAATGTACACAACTTTCCCTCCATCCCTATTATAGACTCTTCTTTTTCTCCATCCCTTGATAAGGTCATTGACATTTCTTTGGAAAAGGTTGCGACTTGCTCATTTTTCAATTCTTTCTTTTGTTTTTTACTTTCCTGATGCAAAACATGAGATTTTTTTTGTATTTTCTTGAGATTTTAAATGAAAAGAAAACAAAGGGAAAAATGCATAAATTTAACAAAGGATAAATATGCAACCTATGTAAAGCCAAAAGTAGGTGTAAAATAATTAAAAGGAAAAGTGGCACCCAAAAATTGAAAATTTAAAGGGTTTTTTGAGGACACAACACCTTCGACTTGTAGTCCCTTTTATAATGCCCATATTTTCCACATTTCCAACACCTTTTCATTGACTGAACCAAGGATTTGCATCTCATTGTTTTTTTTTAGCTTCAGGAGGTATTACCACAAGAGGCCAAGGTGTCAAGCACGTGGTAATATTTGTTGGAACCAGATTAATCATTTTAGTGAAATTGGCCCTGGAATGAGGCTAGGGCCTCATGGGAAAGTTGGTGGAATTTGTGGGCTTGTGTGGGGGTTCCACAACCACAAAGAGGACTAAAATATTTTAATTAATTGTTGATATTATAACGGGTTCCTAAACTCACTCATTGTAATTGTATATAAAGGAGAGAAGTCATTGTGACATTTTCTCATTGTGAAATGATGGAAATAGCATAAGTGAGTAATAACTTGTGTTAGGAGGCTTGGTTATTTTAGCAAAGGGAAATTCTATAAGGGTGGAAAATTTGGCCTAGGAGAGAGAAAGTTGTACGGAGGTGTATGTACAAGATTTGTGTACTTGTATGCGGATTGCAGTGGGATGCATCACATATATAATAGGATGTAGAGAGCACAATAGTGTATGTACACGAGTTGCAGGAAGGTGAATTGTGTATACGCAGGTTGTAGTGGGCACAATCGTGTATGTACATGGGTTGCAATAAGGTGAATTTTGTACATAGTTTTTGGGGAAAAAACAGGTCTATATAGGAGGATAGGTGACGTCAGTAGGTCGTATAGGTGGCCTGCAACAGATTTTTGGGAAAAGGAAATTTTCAAGTATTTTTTGAGGTTTGGTTTTTTTATTTTTATGGTTATTGGAGGACAGGTTGTCCTCATATTTTTGGAGCATTTGTATTGGTTTGGAGGGATGGTTTTTCCATTGGAATTAACAATGTTACAAAATAGAAATGTGTGTCTCATATATGTGTTGATGATTCATCACTAATCTTGTTGTTTCCGATGCATATGTTTCCAGTCAATAATTTTTAGTGTAAAATTGTTCAATGATAACAACTAGGGTTTTATTGTTAGTTCGCTAGGAAGAAATTTTCATATATGAAAATTAGTCACATAGAGTTGCATGTGAATATTGAAATGGATTCAAAGATTTGGATTTGAAGAGAAGGGGATCATATTGAGACACATTGTTGGATACAACACTGGAAAAGTGTTTTTCTTGTTCTTGTTCTTGTTCCGTGTAGGTCAAAATGGTGAACACATTAAATCTTGAGGGCAGGTTGGAAGTGGAAACCAAATTTTGGGCTTGGAAGGAGAGGATTCTCCTTCTCTTGGAAGAGAATGACCTCAAGGATTATATTGAGAGTGTGGTTGTGACGCCTACCGATCCACAAAAGTTGGTAGCTCACAAGAAGAAGGAAGTGAAGGCCAAGTGGGTGTTGCTAGAATCTGTGAAGGATCACTTGATTCATCACATTCCTAAGAAGACATATGCTAAGGATATGTATGATTCTTTGGTGGGTATGTACCAAAATAAGAATACATCCAGGATTCTACATTTGAAGTACCAACTTCAAATTGTCAAGATGACTAGTCAGGACACAGTTGTCAGCTACGTTATGAACATCACTTAGATCTAAGATAAGCTTGCATCTATTGGAGAGATAGTGAGGGATTTTGAGTTGGTGAATGTAGCATTGATAGGTCTTCCCATGTTTTGGGAACCATTTGTGAAGGGGATGTATGCATGAGAAAATTTACCATATTTTGATAGACTACAGACTGATTGTATCCAAGAGGAGACCAGGTTGGTGTCCAGGGATGATATGGATGGTATAGTAAAGAGTAGTAGTGATGAGAACCAAGCCCTTGTAGCCCGAACTAGGAAGGGTGGAAGAGGTTATCCAAGTATAAAAGGTTTTCCTAGGAGAATATATTCTCCTGAGAGAGAAGCATATTCAAAGTTGAGAAGGAGGAACGATATTAGTAATATAATTTGTTTTGAGTTTCATGAATTTGGGAACTATGCTTCATAGTGTCCACACCGAAGGGGAAGGAGAAGAAGGAAGCAAGCATTAGAAACTGAGGTTGATGAGGTTGTAGACAGGTTCGAGAGGGAGATCTGTTTGGTCTCCTCCCTTTCACTTATAGTCTCCAACACAAGGACTTGGTTGGTGTATAGTGGAGCATATTTCCATATGACATGTGCATGAGAGTTATTTGATAGCTTCACAGAGACTAGCTCAGACTTGTGTGTGGATCTTGGTATGGGAACCAAGCATGCAATAGGAGGATCTGGTATGATATTGTTTAGATTGAAGTTAGGTGATGTGCTAAGGGTGTCGAATGTGCTATGGGTGCTAGAAATCAGGAGGAGTGTTCTCTCATTCTTAGAGATTGGGAGTAAGGGATACCATATATTTTTTCAAGATGAATAGGTGTTGTATGTGCCTAGATGATCTAGCTTTGTATCAGAGGTGGTTCTTTGAGTTAGGGAGGGAAACCTATATAGGATGAGGGTTCAACCTATGTGTGAAATTAATAGCATGAGTAGAGAGATATATGAGGAGGAGAAGGTAGATCCACCAGTGGTGAGGTAGGTGGCCCCACCAATAAAAAACATTCATAAGGAGAAATGATCTCCATCAGTGGTGAGGTAAGTGGCCCCACAAATAGAACAAGTTCATAGGGAGGAGGTAGCTCCACTAGTGATGAGGTAGATATCCCCACCGGAAGTGTCGGCTTAGACGGATTCAGCCTCAGGATCTGGTAGGTAGGAGCATCCTCCCATGATATTTTAGAGGATATTATACTTCATAGGAGGTAAACAAGTTCAAAGGGAGCATATGGCTCTATATATTGTATAGAATCAGAGGGAGTCATGTTTCAGAGGGAGTTAGTATACTTAGAGGGATCCATATTTCATAGGAAGTATATGGAGGGAGACCGATCTCAGTGGGATTCAGTGGGATCATAGGAAGATTCATCCATTAAGAGGGAATTACCTCTCATTTTTAGGTGGGAGAAAGACATCTTCTAGGACTGACAAACATGTGTCATGGGTTGAGGAGGCCAAGAAGGAGGTTCAGAGGTAGGAAGCCTCTAGGGCATGTGACACCTCCATGGAGGATTAAATTGTTTCAATATTTTTTGTTACAATAATAAGGGAAGAAACTAGTTAAGAAGTCATGAGAGTAGGATCTACTTCAGTCATAGAGGGAACAACCAGTGAGACAGATTGGAAAACAAGTTTTTCTTTAGTGACCAAGGATGCAACCAGTCAAAATGACTAGAGAGTAGCATATGATTTGATGACAAGGACAACAACGAGTCAAGAGGATTGGAGTGTAGTTGTGGTAGAGGAGATAGAGTCACTTCGAGTGTGGGAGACAGAGGTACATCTAGATCATGGTGGATGGTATATCACCCTCACTAAGAGGGAGTGTTTTTTGTTGTAGCTTCGAGAGGTATCCCCACAAGAGGCCAAGGTGTCAGGCATGTGGGAATATTTTTTGGCATCATATTAGCATTTTGTTTTAGTGAAATCAGCCTCATAATGAGGCTAGGGCCTCATGGGAAAGTTGGTGGGATTTGTGCACTTGTGTGTGGGTGACACACCCACAAAGAAGATTAAAATATTCTAATTAATTGTTGATTTCAGAAGGGGTTCCTAAACTCACTCATTGGAATTATATATAAAGGAGAGAATTCATTGTGACATTTGCGCATTGTGAAAGGATGGAGTTAGAATAATTGAGTAAGCATGTGTGCTAGGAGGCTTGGTGATTTCATCAAAGGGAAATTCTACAAGGGTAAAAAATATGGCCTAAGAGAGAGGAAGCCACATAGATCAAATTATATAGAGGTCTCCATATAATCTTTGTGTACTTGTACACATATTATAGTGGGAGGAATTGTGTATAAACGTGGGTTGCAAAAAACACAATAGTGTATGTACGTGGGTTGTAGGAAGGTGAATCACATGTATGGTTGTTGCAATGGGCACAATAACATATTTATGCAGGTTGTAGTAAGATGAATCATGTACAAAGTTTTATGGGAAGGAGTAGGTCCGTACAGGATGACAAGTGACGTCAGAAGGCCATACAGGTGGTCTGCAACAGATTTGTGGGAAGAGGAAATTTCCAGGGATTAGTTGAGGATTGGTTTTCTGATTTGTATGGTTATTAAAGGACAAGGTTTTCCTCATATTTTTGGTGGATTTGTATTGTTTGGGAGAGATGGGTTTTACCTCATAATTAACAAGGTTGCAGAACATAATTTTTTGTCTCATTTACATGTTAATGATTCATCTCTGATCTTATTGTTTCTGATGCATATGTTTTTATTCAATAATTTTCAGTGTAAAAATGTTCGGTGATAACATATAGGGTTTTATTGTTAGTTCACTAGGAAGCAATTTTTTGATCTAAAAATTAGTCATATGGAGTTGCATGTGAAAATTGACAGATCTACCCTTCAATGTAGAATTTCTATAGGAGAATATTCATTTATCTCTGTCAACCAATCAACCTCTCACCACTAAAGAATATTTGGTTGATCCTTCCATATTCTTCTTTCTCATTTCTTAAGATAGTAGAGATGAAACCATGCCTTCTAGCACTAATGTGGTTGAATTACTCCCTATAGCCAAGACTAATTATCCCAAGAGTCTGACAAAAAACATAATAGGCTAATACATTTCTCCTTCTCAGTGATGTTAGTATCCACACATGAAAACTAGCTTAGTATGGTATTAAATGCATTCAAATGATTAGTTATTGAACTACCATCATTCATCCTATGAATATACAACTTATTTACCATGGATTTCAACTGTTACAAGATTCCCAATTTCTCCCATGGTTTCTTGGCCAAATATTCATCTGAGACATTTAAGAACATTGAATCTGCAAGACACGGCCGAATCATACTCCTTTCCCTGCTTTCGAGTTTCTCCCATTATTCCTTTGGCATACCTGTTGGAATAGTACCTAGACAAACTACCACCCATTGTTCTCGATTTATAAGGAGATATTCAATTTTAAGTTGCAAAAGTTCCAAATTCTTTGATTGAATTTTTTGATCTCTATTCTTGAGGTACTTTCCATTCTTTAAGAACACCTTTAAAGATCTATAACTTCTTACTCTTACTAGAGCTATGTTTTAGCTCAAATCGAAGGTTTTTAAACCAAGATTTGATACCACGTGTTAGGAAATTAAGCTTTCCATGCTAAACCTAATAGAAGAGAGGAACACATATCTAAGCTATAAAATAAATGACAAAGAAAACAGATAATACACAAAGATTTTACCCTCGAAACCCAAACAGGAAAACCAACATTCCTCGAGCATCTTTCTCTCTTTTTGTCTTATTCATTCAGAATTAAAAAGTTACATGCCTATCCTTGGTCCACACCTATGACACAATCGACATCATACCCTCTTTCTTTACACAAGGACAACCTTTTAGCCAATTCAACTTACATCTACATGACGAACAACCTACTATTAAATATTAGAATGAAGATCAAATTAATATCTATATAACATGCCTTATTTATAATCTTTACAATAGGAAAAACCCTAAATATATAATGGTTCCAAAAAATGGTTACTGATCCATGCAGATCATTGGCTACAAATCCTGTTTATCTCAATATTTTGTTACAATCGACTACCAAGTCGAATTACTAGCCAGATACCGGTCAAAATCCAGTCAGTCTTTAGTCGATTGCCACATGACCTCCTATCGACCTATTCTCAATTGACCTCATTGACTTGTCGTCGATTATTCTTACTTCTATTTTTCCTGGTCGATCCACCTAGATCTTCGACTTTCACTGTAAAGAATATAACATTCCAGCATGAAGGACACTCTACTAAACTGATAGTTGCAACAGTTAGGCACCCATGCATTCTAGTGGATGGTTGTTTCTTTATATGGAATTTGGAAGTTTCGTGATCCATGTTCAAGGTACGAAGAGAAAGTACTAGGTTGGACCAGACATGGACTTTGTTGATCAGGATGTGCTTTTATTCAGTGGAGTGGTAATGATGAAGAATTGACCTAACAATGATAAAGACAAGTAGTCGTTAAGGGGGAGTGTTGGAATATGTAACTCCTACTTTTCATTTGTGTGATCATATTTGTACTTATAATTATTATTGGTCATGATTAGGTAGATTTGGTATCTACATAGAAATTCTACTCCTCATCTTAAGGAAATGGTTGGAACTAGTTGGACTTGAGAGATTCTCTCCAACTATATGCCTCCTAGATTGGTGTGATATTGAGATATTTGTTGAACCAAGTAGATTGTGATATCAAGGTAGTTTGTCTATCTTGAGATAAATCTTCTTGTATTTATATGTACCTTATTTCATTGTTTAATAGAGAGTGTCCATACACAATTTTGGTTTGTGTAATAATGTCTACTCTCCTTCTCACATTTTCTTTCATGGGTAGGGGGAGATATTATGTAAAAGACTTCCTCCCCCCCTCTTTCGCACCCATTTTTTTTCATAATATCTCCCCCTACCCCATGTTTTTCATAATATCTCCCCTATGGATGATTTTAGGGGCTAAATTTCGCTCATGGGATAATTTTCCATGGTTTTTCCCAAAAAAAGATCTGCTATTCCAAAAATAATTAGCCCAAATTCTATAGGATAAAATTATTTTACCTTAAAAATCGCCAAAAAATTATACAAACTATATAAAATCCTTAGAAATTTGAATATTTTTACAATAATATCGCTAAACATTTATAGTTGGCATATGAAGGATTAATAAGATTCGCCAAGGTTTCAACATTTTAACATAAATTCCCATCCTTAAAATCATCCCTGATCTCCCCCTACCTGATTTTTTTCATAGTATATCCTCCCATGCTCATGGTATCGAGATGGAAGGATATATATTACAAACAATTGGGGGGGG
>JASDQU010307702.1:120356-131606 GCA_032191745.1 Picea mariana
TTCAACCTTTCTTCAAGGTCTTTGAGCTTGTAATACCTTTGCACCTCTACCAGAAGGAATACAATAACACATTCCCCTTCCAAATTATTGATTACACATTTCTCGATGTTTGTATGGTCAATTATCCATCCTAGGGTATTTGTGTAAGGAAAAATGGGAGTTCAACATTCCACCTTATGTAAGGATGACTATATAATATTTGAAAAAAATTGGTGATATAATTCCCTTACCCCTAGGACACCGTGAGGCATAAAGTTTGGAAAATATTCTTGATCATCCACCAAGACTCGATCATCCACCATATTCTGACTCTTTCCCTTTGGGTTCCCTCAGTGAGCGCCTGGTTACTGACCTTCGAGGAGGCATATTTCCTGCATGTGAATGCCATTATGAGTCACAAGAAATTATAGAAAATAACGAAAAAAAATGGCGATGTATAATACCTAAAAAATTCATAGTAGAATTTAATGTTTACCTTCTTTGCAAATAAACCTGGTCTTACTAGTGTTTCAATGAACCGGTACTAGGGCAGGCTCCTCAATGGATTTTCTCTCCTTCTCTTGATTGAAAGGCAATTTTCTTGAACATAATACAAAATTGGAAGAGAAATGGAATTACATTTTCAAATGTCTAGATCTGACAGACTTACCTTGTCGCATCTAGTATTTAATTGAAGGGTGTACAACATGATCTTTGTAATATTCAAAAATCAAAATAGGATCCGCACTGCTCTTGGGATTTTATGTATTGTGAGTTGATGGTGTGAAATCCCATTGTTCCTAGTTCATCAGTGATTTCATATTTTTGAATTTATCAGTGCGCAATATTGTAGATCAGGAGTGTTCATTAAGTGTCATTTAATTTTGACAACATCTTTCCGACATTGATGATCATTTAGAAAGGGATCCTTAAACAATTTATTCATGTATCATGAGTTTCGAGGGGAATGACACGACAAGAAAAAGACATTTCTTGTTCATTGGTGACTGCAAACTTTGACTTAATAGTTCTGGAATTGTATCAAACCTAGTGGTAATCCTCTACACAGGTTATTTTAAACATAACATATGTTTGGCAGCTAGATCTATGTTTAAACAGATGGATGGCTTTGATTGACCTAGAAGGAAACAGATGGTCCATATCTCTCCGTAGTACCGACATCAGAGAAAACATGTATGCTAAGTGATTTGTTTTATTTAAAAATTGTTGATGGTTGATGTGTGCATCAGCACTGGTAGTTTTCTCTGACCCTTACGCTCTTCTCTTCTTGGTATAAAAATTCAATGCCGACCTTCATTACCATACAGGATAACGTAGATGTGATGGCGTGGAAGATGACGTGGAATCTAAGTTTTAAAGGATTCTGTGTAAACTGTCATGATGGTATGGGTAGTCTACATGGATAGACACATGGCATGTGACATGGCAAGTGTGGAAGGTGACATGGCCAACCTAGTCATCGAAACAAACACTACTTGGTGGTAAACATCAATGGTGGATTTTTTCCCTTATACCTTATCTCTAACTAAGATTGATTTCTTGGTTCCCATAATTCATCAACATCGGGAACACTCTACCTTTTTATATTGGAATTACAGGGTTTTTTTTCTAATGTCGATGGTCTATCAATGATCGGTGGAATCCTTTGAATCTTGGAGATGCTAACACATTCTGTTGATGACCAATGTCTTATCGACGATCAACGAAATTTTTTCCACCTCAAAATGCACACAACTTTCCCTCCATCCCTATTATAGACACTTCTTTTTTTCCATTCCTTGATAAGGTCATTGACATTTCTTTGGAAAAGGTTGCGACTTGCTCATTTTTGAGTTATTTCTTTTGTTTTTTACTTTCCTGATGCAAAACATGAGATTTTTTTTATATTTTCTTGAGATTTTAAATGAAAAGAAAACAAAGGGAAAAATGCATAAATTTAACAAAGGATAAATATGCAACCTATGTAAAGCCAAAAGTAGGTGTAAAATAATTAAAAGGAAAAGTAGCACCCAAAAATTGAAAATTTAAAGGGTTTCTTGAGGACACAACACCTTCGACTTGTAGTCCCCTTTATAATGCCCATATTTTCCACATTTCCAACATCTTTTCATTGACTGAACCAATGATTTGCATCTCATTGTTTTTTTAAGCTTTGGGAGGTATTACTACAAGAGGCCAAGGTGTCAAGCATGTGGTAATATTTGTTGGAACTAGATTAATCATTTCAGTGAAATTGGCCCCAGAATGAGGCTAGGGCCTCATGGGAAAGTTGGTGGAATTTGTGGGCTTGTGTGGGGGTTCCACACCCACAAAGAGGACTAAAATATTCTAATTAATTGTTGATATTATAAGGGGTTCCTAAACTCACTCATTGATCTTGTATATAAAGGAGAGAAGTCATTGTGACATTTTCTCATTGTGAAATGATGGAAATAGCATAAGTGAGTAAGCACTTGTGCTAGGAGGATTGGTGATTTTAGCAAAGGGAAATTCTATAAGGGTGGAAAATTTGGCCTAGGAGAGAGGACGTTGTAGAGTGAAAATTGTACGGAGGTGTATGTACAATATTTGTGTACTTGTACGCGGATTGTAGTGGGATGAATCACATATATAACATGATGTAGAGAGCACAATAGTGTATGTACACGAGTTGCAGGAAGGTGAATTGTTTATACGCAGGTTATAGTGGGCACAGTCGTGTATATACATGGGTTGCAGTAAGGTGAATTTCGTACATAGTTTTTTGGGAAAGAGTAGGTCTATACAAAAGGATAGGCGACGTCAGTGGGTAATATAGGTGGTCTGCAGCAGATTTTTGGGAAAAGGAAATTTCCAAGTATTTTTTGAGGTTTGGTTTTTTTATTTTTATGATTATTGGAGGACAAGGTTGTCCTCATATTTTTGGTGCATTTGTATTGGTTGGGAGGTATGGTTTTTCCATCAGAATTAACAAGGTTACAAAATAGAAATGTGTGTCTCATATATGTGTTGATGATTCATCACTAATCTTATTGTTTCCATTGCATATGTTTCCAGACAATAATTTTTAGTGTAAAATTGTTCAATGATAACAACTAGGGTTTTATTGTAAGTTCGCTAGGAAGAAATTTTCATATATGAAAATTAGTCACATAGAGTTGCATGTGAATATTGACATGGATTCAAAGATTTGGATTTGAAGAGAAGGGGATCATATGGAGACACATTGTTGGATACAACACTGGAAGAGTGATGTTCTTGTTCTTGTTCTTGTTCTGTGTAGGTCAAAATGGTGAACACATTAAATCTTGAGGGAAGGTTGGAAGTGGAAACCAAATTTTTGGCTTGGAAGGAAAGGATTCTCCTTCTATTGTAAGAGAATGACCTCAAGGATTATATTGAGAGTGTGGTTGTGACTTCTACCGATCCACAAAAATTGGTAGCTCACAAGATGAAGGAAGTGAAGGCCAAGTGGGTGTTGCTAGAATATGTGAAGGATCACTTGATTCCTCACATTCCTAAGAAGACATATACCAAGGATATGTATGATTCTTTGGTGGGTCTGTACCAAAATAAGAATACATGCTAGATTCTACATTTGAAGTACCAACTTCAAATTGTCAAGATGACTAGTCAGGACACAGTTGTTAGCTACCTTATGAACATCACTTAGATCTAAGATCAGCTTGCATCTATTGGAGAGATAGTGTGGGATGTTGAGTTGGTGAATGTAGCATTGATAGGTCTTCCCATGTTTTGGGAACCATTTGTGAAGGGGATCTATGCATGAGAAAAGTTACCATATTTTGATAGACTACAAACTGATTGTATCCAGGAGGAGACTAGGTTGGTGTTCAGGGATCATATGGATGCTATAGTAAAGAGTAGTAGTGATGAGAACCAAGCCCTTGTAGCCTGAACTAGGAAGGGTGGAAGAGTTTATCCAAGTATAAGAGGTTTTCCTAGGAGAATATATTCTCCTGAGAGAGAAGCATATTCAAAGTTGAGACGGAGGAACAATATTAGTAATATAATTTGTTTTGAGTGTCATGAATTTGGGAACTATGCTTCATAGTGTCCACATCGAAGGGGAAGGGGAAGAAGGAAGCAAGCATTAGAAGCTAAGGTTGATGAGGTTGTAGACAGGTTCGAGAGGGAGATCTGGTTGGTCTCCTCCCTTTCACTTATAGTCTCCAACATGGGGACTTGGTTGGTGGATAGTGGAGCATCTTTCCATATGACATGTGCATGAGAGTTATTTGATAGCTTCACAGAGACTAGCTCAGACTTGTGTGTGGATCTTGGTATGGGAACCAAGCATGCAATAGGAGGATCTGGTACGATATTGTTCAGATTGAATTTAGGTGATGTGCTAAGGGTGTCGAATGTGCTATGGGTGCTAGAAATCAGGAGGAGTGTTCTCTCATTATTAGAGATTGGGAGTAAGGGATGCCATATATTATTTCAAGATGAATAGGTGTTGTATGTGCCTAGACGATCTAGCTTCGTATCAATGGTGGTTCTTTGAGTTAGGGAGGGAAACCTATATAGGATGAGGGTTCAACCTATGTGTGAAATGAATAGCACGAGTAGAGAGATATATGAGGAGGAGAAGGTAGATCCACCAATGGTGAGGTAGGTGGCCCCACCAATAAAAAAAATTCATAGGGAGAAACTATCTCCATCACTGGTGAGGTAAGTGGCCCCACCAATAGCACAAGTTCATAGGGAGGAGGTAGCTCCACTAGTGATGAGGAAAATATCCCCACCAGAAGTGTCGGCTTAGAGGGAGTCAACCTCAGGATCTAGTAGGTAGGAGCATCCTCCCATGATATTTTAGAGGATATTATACTTCATAGGAGGTCAACAAGTTCAAAGGGAGCATATGGCTCTATATATTGTATAGACTTAGAGGGAGTCATGTTTTATAGGGAGTTAGTATACTTAGAGGGATCCATATTTCATAGGAAGTATATGGAGGGAGACCGATCTTGGTGGGGTCATAGGAAGAGTCATCCATTAAGAGGGAATTCCCTCTCATTTTTAGGTGGGAGAAAGACATCTTTCAGGACTGACAAACATGTGTCATGGGTTGAGGACGCCAAAAAGAAGGTTCAGAGGTAGGAAGCCTCTAGGGCATGTGACACTTCCATGGAGGATTAAATTGTTTCAATAGGTTTTTTTACAATGATAAAGGAAGAAACTAGTCAAGAAGTCATGAGAGTAGGATCTACTTCAGTCATAGAGGGAACAACCAGTGAGGCAGATTGAACAACAAGTTTTTCTTCAGTTACCAAGGATGCAACCAGTCAAAATGACTAGAGAGTAGCATATGATTTGATGATAGGGACAACAATGAGTCAATAGGATTAGAGTGTAGTTGTGGTAGAGGAGATAGAGTCACTTCGAGTGTGGGAGACAGAGGTACATCTAGATCATGGTGGATGGTATATCACCCTCACTAAGAGGGAGTGTTTTTTTGGCGTAGCTTCGAGAGGTATCCCCACAAGAGGCCAAGGTGTCAGGCATGTGGGAATATTTTTTGGCATCATATTAGCATTTTGTTTTAGTGAAATCAGCCTTATAATGAGGCTAGGGCCTCATGGGAAAGTTGGTGGGATTTGTGTGCTTGTGTGGGGGTGCCACACCCACAAAGAGGATTAAAATATTCTAATTAATTGTTGATTTTAGAAGGGGTTCCTAAACTCACTCATTGGAATTGTATATAAAGTAGAGAATTCATTGTGACATTTGTGCATTGTGAAAGGATGGAGTTAGAATAACTGAGTAAGCATGTGTGCTAGGAGGCCTGGTGATTTCATAAAAGGAAAATTCTACAAGGGTAAAAAATATGGCCTAAGAGAGAGGAAGCCACATAGATCGAATTATACAGAGGTCTCCATATAATATTTGTGTACTTGTACGCATATTACATTGGGAGGAATTGTGTATAAACATGGGTTGCAAAGGGTGCAATAGTGTATGTACGTGGGTTGTAGGAGGGTGAATCACATGTATGGTTGTTGCAATGGGCACAATAACATATCTATGTAGGTTGTAGTAAGATGAAACATGTACAAAGTTTTATGGGAAGGAGTAGGTCCGTACAGGATGACAAGTGACGTTAGAAGGCCATACAGGTGGTCTGTAGCAGATTTGTGGGAAGAGGAAATTTCCAGGGATTAGTTGAGGATTGGTTTTCTGATTTGTATGGTTATTAAAGGACAAGGTTTTCCTCATATTTTTGGTGGATTTGTATTGTTTGGGAGAGCTGGGTTTTACCTCATAATTAACAACGTTGCAGAACATAATTTTTTGTCTCATATACATGTTAATGATTCATCTCTAATCTTATTGTTTACATTGCATATGTTTTTATTCAATAATTTTCAGTGTAAAATTGTTCGGTGATAACATATAGGGTTTTACTGTTAGTTCACTAGGAAACAATTTTTTGATCTAAAAATTAGTCATATGGAGTTGCATGTGAAAATTGACATATCTACCCTTCAACGTAGAATTTCTATAGGAGAATATTCATTTGTCTCTGTCAACCAATCAACCTCTCACCACTAAAGAATATTTGGTTGATCCTTCCATATTCTTCTTTCTCATTTCTTAAGATAGTAGAGATGAAACCATGTCTTCTAGCACTAATGTCGTTGAATTACTCCCTATAGCCACGACTAATTTATCCCAAGAGTCTGACAAACAACATAATAGGCTAATACATTTATCCTCCTCAGTGATGTTAGTATCCACACATGAAAACTAGATTAGTATGGTATTAAACGCATTCAAATGATCAGTTACCGAACTACCATCACTCATCCTATGAATATACAACTTATTTACCATGGATTTCAACTGTTATAAGATTCCCAATTTCTCCCATGGTTTCTTGGCCAAATATTTGCTTGAGACATTCAAGAACATTGAATCTGCAAGACACATCCGAATCGTACTCCTTTCACTTCTTTTGAGTTTCTCCCATTATTCCTTTGGCACACCTATTGGAATAGTACCTAGACAAACTACCACCCATTGTTCTCGATCTATAAGGAGATATTCAATTTTAAGTTGCAAAAGCTCCAAATTATTTGATTGAATTTTTTGATCTCTATTCTTGAGGTACTTTCCATTCTTTAAGAACACCTTTAAAGATATCTAACTTCTTACTCTTACTAGAGCTATGTTTTAGCTTAGATCGAAGGTTTTTAAACCAAGATCTAATACCACATGTTGGGAAATTAAGATTTCTAGGATAAACCTAATAGAAGAGAGGAACACATTTTTAAGCTATAAAAGAAATGACAAAGCAAACAGATAATACACAAATATTTTACCCTCGAAACCCAAATAGGAAAACCAACATTCCTCGAGCATCTTTCTCTCTTGTTGTCTTATTCATTCAGAATAAAAAGGTTACATGCCTATGCTTGGTCCACACCTATGACACAATCGAAATCATAACCTCTTGCTTTACACAAGGACAACCTTGTAGCCAATTCAACTTACATCTACATGACCAACAACCTACTATTAAATATTAGCATGAAGATCAAATTAATATCTATATAACATGCCTTATTTATTATCTTTACAATAGGAAAAACCCTAAATATATAATGGTTCCCAAAAAATGGTTACTGATCCACATAGATCATTGGATACAAATCCCGTGAATCTCAAGATTTTGTTACAATCGACTACCAAGTCGAATTACTAGCCATATACCAGTCAAAATCCAATCGGTCTTTAGTCGATTTCCACATGACCTCCTATCGACCTATTCTCAATTGACCTCATCGACTTGTCGTCGATTATTTTTACTTCTACTTTTCCTGGTCGATCCACCTCGATCTTCGACTTTCACTGCAAAGAATATAACAATCCAACATGAAGGACACTCTACTAAACCGATAGTTGCAACAGTTAGGTACCCATGCATTCTAGTGGATGGTTGTTTCTTTATATGGAATTTGGAAGTTTCGTGATGCATGTAAGGTACGAAGAGAAAGTACTAGGTTGGACCAGACATAGACTTTGTTGATCAGGAGATGCTTTTATTCATTGGAGTGGTGATGATGAAGACTTGACCTAATGATGATAAAGACAAGTAGTTGTTAAAAGGGAGTGTTGGAATATGTAACTCCTACTTTTCATTCGTGTGATCATATTTGTACTTATAATTATTATTGGTCATGATTAGGTAGATTTGGTATCTACATAAAAATTATATTCCTCATCTTAAGGAAATGGTTGGAACTAGTTGGACTTGAGAGATTCTCTCCAACTATATGCCTCCTAGATTGGTGTGACGTTGAGATATTTGTTGAACCAAGTAGATTGTGATATCAAGGTAGTTTGTCTATCTTGAGATAAATCTTCTTGTATTTATATGTACCTTATTTCATTGTTTAATAGAGAGTGTCCATACACAATTTTGGTTTGTGTAATAATGTCTACTCTCCGTCTCACATTTTCTTTCATGGGTAGGGGGAGATATTATGTAAAAGACTTCCTCCCCCCCTCTTTCACACCCATTTTTTTCCATAATATCTCCCCCTACCCCATGTTTTTTATAATATCTCCCTCAGGGATGATTTTAGGGGCTAAATTTTGCTCATGGGATAATTTTCCATGGTTTTCCCCAAAAAAGATCTGTTATTCTAAAAATGATTTTCCCAAATTCTATAGGATAAAATTATTTTACCTTAAAAATCGCCAAAAATTTATACAAACTATATAAAATCCTTACAAATTTGAATATTTTTACAATAATATCGCTAAACATTTATGGTTGGCATATGAAGGATCAGTAAGATTCGCTAAGGTTTCAACATTTTAAAATAAATTCCCATCCTTAAAATCATCCCTGATCTCCCCCTACCTGATTTGTTTCATAGTATATCCTCCCATGCTCATGGTCTCGAGATGGAAGGAGATATATTAAAAACAATTGTGTGGGGGGGGGGTTCATAATATCTCCACACATCCCAACCCTATGCATAATATCTCCCCCCACTTTCACCATGGGGGTGGGTGTTACACATCAAAAATACTCACTTCGATAGTGTCGCAAGTGTCGTCATTACAAGTGTCGCAAGTGTTGCATTTTGCTCACAAGTGTCGCAAGTGTCAAGGAAAGCATGCTGTCATGATGCCTATGGCGTGCCTATAATGACATGAGAAGGACACTTGACACACATCAAACACTTTATTTGGAAGAGAATGAATGGTTAACTGGGCTTATGAACCTCTTGCCATTTGAAAGAACCCAAAAAAATGAGTTTTTGGAGGAGAGCGCTCCCCTATACCTCTCTCAGGAGTGCTGGCGCCCCCCTATAGGCTATCAGGGAGCATTATAACACTCATCTACCCTTTTGCAAGAGTGCTCCTATTCTCAGGAGTGATGGCACTCCCCTAAAGCCTACATGGGAGCGCTATAACGCTATGATGGCCCTTTTGAGGGAGCGCTACCTATTTTGGGCAGTAGTTGGTTTGTTGAGATGAATGAGGGGAGGGTCCCTTCAATCCCTGAAGGCAGTTGGATTCGAATCCCTATCCAAGCCATGATCACAGGGCAGATCCATAAGTAAAGGAGGAAAATTCTCAACTTACTCTAAGGATATCTCAAGTAGTTGGGCCTCTCCAAGGCTATATAAGAAAGCTTTCTCATGGTGAAAGGGGAGCTGGAAGGAGAATCATACCAAACTTATGATCTCATAAGTGATATTTGGAGAAGGGATGAGAAGCATGAAACCTATGATCTCATAGGAAATAAACAGTGAAGTGGAGGCTAATCAGCGAAGCTATAATCATTCTGATCATGGAGCTTTTGAGCAAGGGTTAGGCAATGAGAACTTGACGAAACTGCTACATTAAATCTATGGCTATAAGTAATGTTTTGTCTTCATTAATGTAATATGGTTGGTCTGTTTCTTTCTAATTTGTGTTTGAAATCACACGAATTTGTCTCTAAGTAGATAGGTTTGCCTCAAACTAATCTCAATAGAATAGGAAGTGGTTGTACTTTGTTTGTCTATAGGGCTTATTGAGGAGCTCAAGATTGGAGTTCAACTTGGAGCGTGCAGGCACAAACACCGGTAAAAGGTACGTCTTTCCTCCTTCCTCTTCATGCATTAGTTTTTGTAGGCCTAAAAGGAAGTCAGTGACCATGATAATCACTTTCTGTCTTAGAGTTAAGAGTCTAGCTCTTTGAGGAGATCTACCTGTCCGCAGGAAGATTTTCCTTCAACAGAAACTGGTGACTCCACTGGGGATTTGAATCAAAACTTTTGGTTTTGGTTTTTCCTCATAGACCTTGTCTTACCCTTTGTTTTCAGACCTTTTTTACCCCATATGTTTGATTTCATATGCTGATTGACTCTTTACCCCATCACATTCAGCTTGACTATCAAAATTTGACTGAAATTTTAGGTTTTTGGACATTTTTATGAGTTTTTTTAGCCTGGCGCCTCTATGCCCATGTTAGTAGAGTTCCATAGCTCCCTAAAGGTGTTGGACAGAGTGTTATAATGCCCTGGTGTCTCTTACACCAGAGCGCCAGCCCCTTTTTGCAAAAACCCCTTTCAAAAATTCCATTTTTTGGAGGTCCAAACCCTGTTTTTTCACTTGCTGAGCTTCTTTGTGACTCAATGCTTCTTCCTTTGACCTTTGACACACTTCCTCCTAAGAATTAAACACCTTGTTGTTCATATTTTATTCCCTTCTTCATTATTTTTGAGTTTTTACTGTTGAGAACTTGAAATCGATCCACCGCTTTCTTCTCTCCTATCCGACTGAGTGAGAACTCTAGTGAAGGACACCAAAAGTCTATGCCTCTTCTCATTTGGTTCTTTGAGGTCAGCTTGTCCAATTTATTTCTCCTCCCTTTTGTGTTTTTTGGTTTTCTTTCTCTTGTTTGATCACAAGAAGGGTGTGTTGTTTGTGTGAAATCTGTTTGTTCTTGTCATAGGGTAGTTGACAGGAGAATCATCATTCGCATACAAATGACAAAGATACATCTTAGTGATTAGTTTGCATATTAGAAGGCATTTCTGAAATGCTGTAGCATTATATTGGATTTGATTGAGAACAAAATTGATTGAGGGCATTCCTTATTAGTGTTTGATAGTGAAAACGACTCTTTCTCTCTCTCTCTTAAATAGGTATTCATTGAAAAGAAACGATTACTTATCATATTTTATGCATTTTTGGGGAATTGAGTCGTCATTCCATCAGTTTCACTTTCATACACCCTATCGT
>JASDQU010307702.1:145831-159875 GCA_032191745.1 Picea mariana
AATATGATTTCTTTAAATTTATCAGCATCTTATCTTATTACAACCTCCTCATTACAAATGTTAAGTGCCTCATATGATCTTCTTCAGTTTTACTAAAGACTAGTATATCATCCAGATATATGATCACAAACTTACCAATAAAATGTCTTAACACTTCATTCATCAACCTCATAAAATTACTCGGGGCATTTGTTAATCCAAACGACATAACAAGCCATTCATACAATCCATCATTTGTCTTGAAGGTTGTTTTCCATTCATCACCTTCCCTCATTCTTATTTGGTGATATCCACTTTTCAAATCTATCTTTGAAAAATAGTTCGCCCCACTCAAACAATCCACTAAGTAATCCATCCTTAACAATGGAAATATGTACCTAATGGTGATTTTGTTTATGGATCTTGAGTTTGTACACATTCTCCATCCTCCATCTTTCTTCGGACTCAACACAGTTGGTACTGCGCATGGACTCAATCTTTCTCTGACCAAACCTTTGTCCAAAAAATACTGGACTTATCTCTTTACCTCCTGATTCTCTCGAGGTGTCAATTTGTACGTTGCTTTGTTTGGAAAACTCGCTCCTGATATTAAATCAATGTGATGGTTGATACTTCTGATAGGTGGCAATGAGCTTGGCAACTCATCCACTACATGTCAGAAAAATTCTCATACATTTCCTAAACTTCTTCAGAAAGATCCTCCATATAAGTACTTGTAAGGATAACTTCTGACTTCCTCACTACAACAAACTGCATCCGTTGTTCCTTCTTAAATTCACTCGGGAGTTCCTTCCCACTCATGAGAAGTATGCTCATGCCGGCTTCTTACTTCACTTTCTTTTCCTCAATTGGCATCAACATGTGTGTCCTACCATTGTTCTCCAAAGTATACGTATTTTTCCTCTCATCATGAATGAAATTCCTGTCATACTTCCATGGTCTTCCCAACAAAACATGACATACATCCATGGGAATCACATCACACATAATATCACCTCTATATCCTCCTATTTTAAATTCAACAAGTCATTGTTTAGTTATCATTACCTGATGACCTTTCTGCAACCATGAGACCTTATACAGACTCGAATGTGCAGTTGTATCTAGCTCCAACTTCTCCAACATGTCTTTGGATACTAAATTATCAGTGCTCCTAGTGTCAATTATCACATTGCATACTTTGTCTTTAGTCTTGCAAGTTGTCCTAAACAAACGGATCCTCTGCACTGGCTTTTCAACCTTTGGCTCTAGATTTAAGAGAACCTTATTCATAATCAAATATCTCCCATCTTCTACACCTTCTGCTTCAACATTCCTCTTCTACACTTTTGAAATGTGAGCTTCACCTCCTTATTTATTTCTCTCGAGACATTCCCAAGACATTTGTCCTACATTTCGACAGGCATAACACTTCACTTCTCCTCCTCTACCTCTTCCTCTTCCTCAAGGAAAAGAGTTTCTACAACCACTCTGTCTCCCTCGGGAAATTCCTCCTCTCTCAGAGTGAGTATGTGGTTTCTCAGTCTCACCTTTGGGCTTATGTGTCTTTTCATGGGAAACTCCCTTGCCTCTGTTTAAACTTCTACCTCTGCTTCATTGACTTTTCTTTCTTTCCAACTTCTCCTCTGCTTTCAACGTAATATTATAATCATCCTCCATTGTCCTTACTGTCATCATGTTGATTTTGTCCTGGATTTCATATCTCAGGCCGTTTATATATCTAGAAACTTTTTCCTCATCTCTCTCTCTCTTTCGANTTCTGCCTCAGGTTTTGCAATCTCCTGAACAAATTTATCTGATAGTCCTTGGGTATGAATTTAGCATTTAACTTGGCTACCATTCTATCCCAGCTCTTAATATTTTGTTTTCCTTTGTTTCTTTTGTCAACCTGTAGTTCATCCCACCACAGCGCTGCATGTGATTTTAACCTGGTGATAGCATGCTTCATATTTTTCTCCTCATCGACATCTTCATAGTCAAAATACTTGTCCATTTCCAGTATCCAATCGAGAAATTCTTCAACGTCCAAATTACCTTCATACATTGGGATGTCTATCTTTGCTCTAGCTCCCAACTTGACAACCTCTTTCAACAAGTGTTCTTATGCATCATCCTCTGCTACAAATTCTTCAACTTCCACTTATTCATTCTCTACATCATTGACATCTCCAACATCAGGTGCTTTCCTTTGTGTTGTTTCCATGGCATCCAATCTTGCATGCAGTTCTCACATCTCCCTTTCCATAGATCGATTTTCTACAGGTGGCTCTGCAAATCTCCTAGGAGGCATTGTGTTGATTCATTTGATACCACTTGATGATATCATCCTACTTCTTTCGTCTCCTTTTCCTACAGAAATCAATTATGTGGTCTCTAATACCACTTGATGGTATTAGACTATCTCCTTTCACCTTCTCACCTTTTCCTTCTATCTGCAAACAAAAATTAGGTTCTAATACCACTTGATGCATCCCACCTACCCTCTTGGGGATTCTGTGACCTTCTGGTCTTGGATCTTCAATTTACTCGAGCCGAATTAGCTCTTGGGGCCTTCAACAAGCCCTGAACAATGACACACAGGTCCCTTTGATGCTACCTACCGATCCGAGTTACCTGCAACACTGCTCTCTAGCACTTTTGGCAACACTAACATTCTGAGTGTTAGCCCCCATGCTAGACTCTTTCTCCTAAGTGACCACGGGTTGTGACTATGGGTCATATATTCATAACTTCAGGCTTTAGAAAAATTGCGACCTCCATATTTGGTTCTTTCTGAAACACTTTCTATTGAATGTGTGGATCTCTACCGCATGTCCACCTGGATATGACGGTCCAACTATATTTCGGGTTTCACTACTTCGCGAGGATTTCACCTACTCCCCACACAACTTATTTGAACCTCTATCTCCCAGATTTTCTAATCTGCTGCCACGTCTCCTCCTCCCAGCCAACGGTCAGGATCACTTCGCGACCTTTCTCTTGCAACACTCCAAAAATACTTTGAACCACGAAGTGTTGCAATGCTTCATGACTAACCTTCATGCATCTTTCCCTAGATCTGATAGTCTAGGATGATCTTGATCCCTCCTGGATGGATCTTGCTCGTTAATTATGGGAAACCTTAAAGGATTCCTTCCTTTGAATATTTATCGCCGCTCTCCATCCTGAGCTTGTTCTTCCTTGAACTTCTACCTCCTTAGAGTGCTCCCCTCAACACTTAGTCGTATTTCAGCCTGTGCACACCTTGCAATAGGTCCTCCTCCACAACTTAGCTTCTATTTGGACGACTTTCGTTACTCTTCTTGAGCTTATGAGTCAGAAGACTTTTTCATGCACTCCTTGCAAACAATATGCACTCTTTGCATGAAAATTTCCAAGTTGCCTTCCTTGGACTTGCTTCTCCCCAACACTCTGAACTTCTCATAATGATTTCTCGATACTCAGCCCAGCATCGAATCTAAACATGTTTGTGACAAGCTTCCTTCAATCTTGACTTTTAAGGCTGAATGTGCACTCCTCGCAACAGTCCTTCCACACTCTATTGTTCCCTCCAAACAATATGACTCCAAGTGCATTTCAGTCTATGCACACCTTAAAGCTATCTCTCCTGAAATTTCTGAGTCAAATAAGACTCTGTCATGCACACCTTGGAGACACTATGCACTCTTTGCACATATAAAGTTCACGTTATCTCTTATGAGCTTATGAGTCGAAATAGACTCTGTCACGCACACCTTATGGACACTATGCACACTTTCATTTTCTCGTAGAAGAGAAACAATTGAAACTTATCTAAATCTTCATAGATTCATACATTCAACCATTTAAATGCATTCATAAACACAAGAATGAGTGAATAACAAAGACTTACAAGTAAAAAAAAGCCTACCATTCATTCATTCAGATAGACACAACAACACTACACATTTGGGACAATGCTCCTCTATTATATTCATTCAACTTTTATATACATGGGTTCATAAAATGATTCTCAGTATCTCTCAAATCTCAGCTACAATGGAAACAACTATCAACAACTAGAATTCCAACAACCTAATATGGGAAACAATACAAATCTTTATACAAGAGGGGCTCTTCGAGCCTTTCCATCCAACTACTCTAGGGATATCCTATCGAAATAAAAGCATTCAACTACTTAGGATTTATTAAAATAAATATTTGTGACAGACAGATAATATCAAACACATTGAATTTGTACTTCACGCAACTTCAATAAAATAAAATACATCCCCCGACGATCTCATGCAATCATCCATCTCAAAAACTTTAAAGATGTTCTTTAATTACAATCCTCTCGAAAGATTTACGTGATATGCCACTTTAAAATTCAAAATGAACGCTAGTCACTGAGTTGTCCTCCACTTGTGCTTCGCTGGCGATACTCCTGCATCGCATTTCCCATATCTTATTACACCCCAAGAAGTGTACCCCTTCTCTACTCAATATTTCGTCAACTGTCCACTTCCCTTTTGAGGCTTCAACAACTGACATGACATAAAGTATCAAAGCTCGGTAGTTATTTCCCAACACATAGGGAAAAAAATTCCCAACAATTCTCTCCTTGAGAGAGAATGCTCAAAGGCTTGACAACTTGTTTCTTCAGTATGCACATGGGCCTGACAACCTGCTTCTTTAGTACAAGCTACTCAGGTTAACTGGTTGTCATCATCTCTAAATTTTTCCAAGTACATATACGACTATGGATGGTAAGAGTGAACATGAGAGAAATGAGAATGATGAGAGAATGACTAGCCTTATTCGAAAATTCACTAAGTTCCCACGATATATTTTCATGTTCCCAACTTGACACTTGTCATGATGGTAGCTACATGGTCCCCACTTGGTGATACATTCCTCAAATTTAGGAACTTAGGATAAATATGTATATCCCATAAATTATACTTCAAGAAATATTATTAAAATATAGCCTTGGCTTACACCCCCTTGGCTTACGCCCTCTTCCTAGACTCTTAGCCCCCTTTCCCTTTGGTGTGGATTTCTAGCCCCCCATACTCTTTCGCCATACTTGGTCTGTAGCAGTGATGTATTTTTATTAATAATTTGATATTGTTGACATATTACAATGACACGCTCACTGGCCTTTTAGCATCTGGGCACTCCATCCTAATAACCACACAAGCACTTTCATATCAAAACATATATACAAAGGCACTCTGGCCCAAAATATCCTGGCTCACTAGCCTATATGTACATTTAAAATTGGGGTTTGGCCTAGGGGTATTACATTCCCATCCCTCTTATTTATGCATTACCTTCAGTGCATTATATACGCATGTACAATCCAAAATGAACAGTGATGCTTGGAAGAAGAGACTCCAGGACTGCAAGTCTAAGCATTGCCAATAGCAACATTCCCTCTCCTGCTTCCGACCTCGCCAATCTGACCTCCAAATTTCGAGATCAGGGACTTTCTCAACGGGAAATGGTGACACTTTCAGGTAACCAACGCGACTGTAAGCTCAATCCACTTCTGACTTGCCTTCTAAAACTGTTTTATTGTTATTTTCGGTGCTCACACCATCGGTAAAGCGTGGTGCACGGTCTTCAGAAGTCATATTTATAACAATTCCAACATAGACACAGCGTATACTAAGTCTTTACAAGACAAGTGCCCCATGAGTGGAGGCGACAACAAATTGTCACCTCTTGATTACAAAACGCCTACGAAGTTTGACAACTATTACTACAGAAATCTGGTGGTGAAGAAAGGACTTCTCCACTCCGATCAAGAGCTTTTCAATGGAGTGTCTACTGATTCTTTGGTTACCGTGTACAGAAACAACTTGTTTCTTTTCGAGAGAGACTTCGCTGCTGCAATTGTCAAGATGGGAAATATCATGCCTCTCACGGGTTCCCGAGGAGAGATCATATGGAGCGCACATCTCAGAAAACATCTCAGATAGTTCCATATTTCATATGGAGCGCACATCTCAGAGACAAGAGATCATTATTTGATATGTGGTGTGCTCTTATGATACAAATATTAGTTCTTAGAGTTAGGCCTATTTATATTATGAACAAATGGTTGGGAAAGTATGACAGATCTATCACAAATTGGTATGGAAATTATATTCCTATCTGTACACGAGGCCAAGGTGTCTAAAATAAATGCCATGCCCATGTAATCGTTTCTTTATTTGCACTATTTCTTTATTTCCCTGTCAAGTGACTTATTACAATGAATACCCCTTTTCTTATGAGCCAATTTACTATCTTTGTGTTGATAATTCTGTCTTAGTTGAGGGAAACATCCTTAAGAACTACACAACATCAAAAAAAAATTATATGCTGCCAAATTCTAAGAATAAAGAATATCAATTATCAACTGTAATAACTTTGTTTGTTAATTATGAAAACCCTAATTATATATATAAAATAAAATTAATCATCATTTATAATAGTTTTTTTTATTAATTATGAAAACCTATGCTACCAAATTATATATATATATATGTAAAATAAAATTAGTCATCAATAATAATAGTTTTTCTTGTTAATTATGGAAACCTTATGGCTAAGAATAGAGCGCCATGTTTTTTGTCTTTTTTATTCCATGGTAAGAAATATAGCAAGCTTCTTGGGATTAGTTTGCTTGTACAAGAGAAATATAGCATTTTGTCTGTCTAAATTTAATATATTTGTAATATTAGATTGACTTATTGGTAGAATGAGTAATTTATGTTGGTAGTGATTGGAGAGGTAAGGGCTATGTGACAATTTTCTCAATTGTGTTGGCACTAGGAGTTTGGAAGAAAATGGAGGACCTATTGCACCTATTACATAGACTACAACTCTTCCATATGATGTATCAGCGTATGCATTGGGTAAAGGAGTGAATGTAGTCATTTGACACATTTATAGGTGAGAGTGAATGACCAGTTATCTTATATAGTCATTGTTGTTTTCTTTAATGTTGATAGGTCCATCTATTGTTGTGGGTTTTTCATGTGGAGCTCCTTGTGGTTCTAGTGTCAATAGAGAGAGTGGATGTGGTGAGGTCTTGCCTCCAATGTTTAGGTTGCTAAATCATCATGGTTTTCACATGGTTTTGGATGTTGCTAGTCTTTTCTTCCTTGTTTGTTTCTTGTGGATTTGTCATACTATGGTCTTGGTGGTTGTGGATAGTGTTGGCCTTATACTTTTGGTTCATCATTGACCATGGATTTATGATATTTGGGTCTAAAAAATTATGGTGTTGGTGGCAGGAGATTATGTGTCAAACTCTTATTGCTTGGCTCGTTGTTGTAACTACTAAATTTGGGGTAAAAAAATGACATTTTTACAATGTTGTATTAATTAAAATAATGTTGAAACTAACATTTTCTAGAAATTTTCATGTTTTAAAAAGATAGGAATTAATGTTGATATATTAACCTTCCTAATGTCTAAGTGTATATTGTCATTTGTCATGTTGATATGCTGATGATTTTCCATTTTTTGATATCCCACAAATTTCAATATAGTGACAAATGTAAGTTCGAAATATCAATGCACATAAACCCTCCTCAGCAAATTCACAATCCATTTCTACCAAACACCACTTTCAAGAAGAAATTATTTATATTGACACTACCTCACTTTAAGGAAAACAATATATCAATGATAAGATCGATGTTCATACTAGGGTATACATTGATATAGTGACATTATTGGGGATGATTTTACTATGAAATCCCCGAAACACATTCTCATAATTTTCTATTTAAAAATTAAACTTATACCAATATATAAGAGTGTTCTGAGTGGTCTTAAGTTCAAACCCAACAAAAGTGATGATCCATGGCCATGCTACTTAGAACAACCATGAATAAAAATTGTTTCCAAACTTGAACTTGTTACCATAGGAAACTTTCTTTTGAACCATTGGTAGAGGTCATTTCAAAAGGAAAAAAAGAGGACCATGGAATGGGGATTTGATAAAAAAAAACATAAATAAAGATTAACTTATCTTAGATGGTGAGAGAACCTTTTATCACATTTGTTATTTTCTTTTATTCTTTCAAAATCAAGTGTTACACATGTATAGCCAAAAAGAATGTAACATAGACATTGAAGGGATGAGAGAGTCATGAAGGTATAGGAAGAAAGTCAAATCCATTTTTGAACTGGAATCAAGGACCACATTTCTCTTATAATGACTCCATTGGTGTTAGATTCATAACTCATGAGTCTCAAGACAACAACAAATAAAGGTAAAAGTTATTCCATGTATAGATTTAGTGGCACCTCATGAATGTATTGCTAGAATACATGTTTGACCAATATATGCCTACCAAACAATGCTTTTTCGATTGGAAGCAAACCCAAGATAAAATTCAATGAATGCAGTCTCATAGAGAGGAAGATTAAGGAAAAAACCAACCCTTACCATTCTTTTCAAAAGAAGAAATGATTTTCTTGTCCTAATTAATGCCATGAAAATGTTGTTTATTCAACTAGTAGCACTTGGGGTTAACATATTTGGAAATTATTAACTCATTCATTATTGTGCAACCTTTTACATATTTATGATACTTTATTGATGCCACTACAAAACATGAATAAGATATCATTGAAGGTATTTAGTGGATTACTTCATGAGGAAACTCTATAATTTAAATCAATCAAAGAGTAGATAGGAAATCCTACAATATTTTTAAGAGAACAATTTTTTCATCAAAATTCTTGACATCATCATAGGTGTTTGATAATAATCGATCAAGAGAATCAAATAAGAACAAGATTATGCAAAATGTTTAAGTACTAGAATTGTGAAATGAAGGGTGGAAGCAGTATAAAGAGCGAATGGATCCCATAAAGAAGGGAAGACTTAAGTGTCAATTTTGTCAATGAATAGTGCATTAATAGAATAAACATAATACATGGAATTAATTTATATATTTTGTGGATGGGTCATAGTTCATTTACATTTCCCTCAAAGAAGGAATTAGATCTTTTCATACAAAAATATTGATCGAGGGAATGTCTATTTGGGAAATCATAAGTATAATCATATTTTTGATGAAATATGTTTCGAATTTTTTGACAAATTTTGTTTTTATTGAAGGTACACTTAAGATTTTTTTTATGTATCTTGTGTTCCAAGTTTCAAACAAAATTTTCTTTCAAGAAAACAAATTATATATGATGGGTTCAATATGAAGTTCCTACTGCGCGTTTCTTGAATATTTGAGTAACTTGGCTAGTGAACCTAAAACTCAATTAAAGACAATGTGAAATGTTGGTGGAATCAAGAATAATTGACTTGTGAATCCAAGTTTCTACTGAATACTTACAAATAGGTAAATGGATCGAGTTTGTGAATCACAATTAACTGAGATAGGATCCACGTATAATTAATTAACAAAGTAGAGATACTCATAGATATTTTACTCACATGTTGGTTTATGATGTTATGTGGAAGCATGAGTTTCCTTTCTAAATATCACAATATATTGCACTTTTCAAGAAGGTGGAAGGGGGAGGAAGAGATCTTGCATGACCACATCACATACCATGTTATATATCAAATCTATTTAGACATGTAATTCAACTTGTATAGATAAAACATATCAACATAAAGAACAAGAGGTTTACTAACTACACCACATCCCCCCTTTCCATTTTCCCCATCAAACCCATACCCCTACCTCTACGTAGACACTAGACCAATATACACTTGGCCCCCTGCCTCTACCTGACTAGTATGCCCCTTTATGCCTAGGAATTCAGAGCCATGAACAATTCCTTGAAGCATTGCACATTACCTTTGGAGGGTATCCTTGGCTTGTAAGAAAGATGTTGGTTCCCTCACAATTTTGTTATTAGTAGATATGGGTATAAAGGGCTTGATATGGTGCAGGGGGGGGACCCAAGAATTAATTTAATTAAGCCTCTATCCCCAACCTTTTCCACTCTTTGGACCCTACCTCTACCTACATCCCCATCTTTCCTTATCCCATCAATCCTCTCTTCCATTAGGTCGTTGCCTCTACCATGACCACCTGCATGCCAAGTCCATAGCCCGCTCTTGGGACCTCATCACCATATCGCCTAGAACCTCTTCCCTAGGGCCATATTCCTTCCCTATCCCCTTTTACCTAGATACCTACTCATACCCCTAGGCACCTTCACACCTTATCCCCTGGCCCCTCATCCATAACTATATCCCTAGCCACAAACCTTGGCCCCCAATTCCATAGAACCTATCCCCCTAGACTGTAATCCTTCACCAATGGATCTTAAATCCTCTTTACCTCTTCCACATATTCCCCACCACCTTCACTACATTCCCCTGTTTTCTTGGGTCCTCACCTCCAAACTTTTCCCCCAGCACTATTCCCTTGGAACCCATATTTTGGACACTGGATCCATTTGTAATTGCCCCCCCACCTCTACCTGACACCAAGACCCCTTTACCCTTGTGCCACCTACCCCCTTCAATCATTGTAATCTAGACCCTACACACATAGGACCCAATGAACCACACTTCATCCATTGGCCTAAATCATATGAAAACCATAGGCTTCTCAAAACATGGGCCCCTACCACTACCATTAGGAAATTTTAACCCTACCCCCTCAATCCCTTTAGCTATTAGGCATAGACCTATTCCCTTAGACCCCACCATCCATATGCCCCAGAACCCTTCCCATGAGTTCCTACCACCACTCGCTCTCAACCTATACACCTATCCCACATCCCCAATGGGCCTCTATCTCCATCGAAGCCCATCCCCCTCTGAATATTCATCCTTTCTTCTGCTCAAACCCTAGTCCCATCTACTTTGGGCCCATACCTCTACTTTACTACTATCCCCCTCTATCCCTAGTCCCCTCCCTGCACTTGGATCCTAGCCTTATCTTCAAACCCTATCCCCCTTTACATATTCATCCTTTCCTCTAACCAGACCTTATCCCCATATTCTTTGGGCACCTTCCTCTACTTGACTATTATTCCCCTCTATCCCTAGGCCCCTCCATGCACTTGGATCCTAGCCTTATTTTTCCCTATATACCCACCTCTACCCAACCCCTAACCCCATATTCACCTAGAATATAAGTTTCATATACCCATACATCTTCCTTGAGGTCCCATACCCCATTCTCCTTCATCATAGTTCCCTATTCACTACCTTGGGCATAAAAACATATTCAATCATTGGTCCCCATGCCCCAGTTTCCCACAATTCCCTCCACACCGTTTCTTTGTCCCTAAAGGTACATGTTCCATGTATCAAGTTTTTATTGTTGTGTTAAGAGAACTCACACACTCCTAGAGAACATGCATGCTCTTGTGTGCTAGAAAACTGAGGAGAGCATAATTCTGAACCTCCCAAAAAATCTCATGTTTTTGGATTACCCGCCATATCCTATGAAAAACAACAACTATAATCCCTTTTATGCTTTTTAGTGTAACTATAAGGGAAATTTTTGTCCTGCTGTGTAATTGGTGGGAAATGTTTGTGTAATTGGAAGGGGATTTTTGTCTTGTTATGTAATCGGAAGGAGATTTTTGTCTTTTTTGTAATTAGAAGGAAATTTTAGTCTTGTTGTGTATTTGGATGGAATGTTTTTAATCGTTTTGTGTAATTTTAAGGAAATTTATGTCTTGTTCTGTAATTTGAAGGTAATTTTTTGTCTTTTTGTAGTTGGAAATCCTTGTAAACATAGGGAACAAACGTAATCAAGAAAGAAATTATTCGAGGAAAGAGAATCTCAATGAAAATTTTATTGAAGGAAGAGAAAAATCAAGGTTAGGTATGGGAAAATGTAGGCTTTCAGCAGAGGCCAATTTGGATTCTATCACAATAGATTTCAATATTTTTTCTCCGCCATCACCAAAATCAAAGAACATGATTTCAATAGAGGCCAATGTAGTTCATAAATCTATTGAACCTCCAATGATTGTTTCATCAACACAAGTTGTTATGGATGAGAAGGAAATGATGGATTTGCTTGGAGATGATTATACTATGGATGAAATTTGAGAGGAAACTGGTTCATATCCTTGTGGCGAAGAAGTTCCTATGGTGTAACCTCTTGTTTGACAGTTATCAATTCCAGAAACTACACATGAGCATGTCCACTCTACTCTGAAAATTCACCCACAAGTTATTTAAGGGGTAAGAACTCCTATGTTTATATATCCACAACAAAGAGGTCAAAAGTTCTAGAATACGGGTCCATCATCCCTACCAAGACTAAGAAGTGTGCATTGAATAACTCTTGAATACACTTAAGTGGATGAAAATGGTATAGCATCACTCGAAGGTAAGTTACCTAACTGAACTATTCATTATCAATCATACAAAATTAATAAACAACATTTTGAACCAAAATATGATGCAGTTAAATCTCAATTATTTATTTCATTTTTAAAATATAGGATTTTGATTGTTGGTAGGAGAATTTTAACTAAGGGAGGGCATGAAAGAAAAAATATATTGTTTGTGACTTCCCAGGTTAGTAATGAGTACTTAAATGCTATATTTTCTTTCAAAATGCACTCTGAAATGTGGCAGGGATAATTATTGTAACCATGAACTTATATAAGTCTTGATTGTTGTCCCTCTATGTATGAGCCTATGACTTCATAAAGTATTTCTTCCAAAATATCCATTTATATGTTCAACATTTCGTGTGGCTCGATGGTAGGACAATCATTTTAGAATATGTAGAGATACATTTCTCATTGGTACTATTTTTCTTATCAGTGGTTGAGTTTGTTGAGAACTACACCATTCAACCATAAAATAAGATTCAAATATAATATTATCAGTTAAGGAAGGTTAGTATAATGCTCCATATCACATATAGGAATGGGCCAGATAGTAGATAATACAAAAGAGTTATATTGAAGGAGTAATCACTTCTACATAAGTGATTATAGGTTTCATGACTTAGCTTATCTACAACATTTCTTTTAGTTGTTATATAATAGCTTGAAGGAGAATAATACAGAGACAAATCAAGATTGGATTTGGTCATATGGTTGTGCATGCTAGTTAAGAAATGCTCTTGTATTTTAATGGTTGTGTATGTTGCACAAAATACAAGGAAACAAATATTTGGAACTATTTCTATACTACGGACATGAAAGGAGATAATGATCGAGTAGGTGCATGTATCAAAACTACTTTATGTAGGTAATAAATAAGTTCACGAATAATTCACTCATATGAAATGCAAAATTTATTGTTGAATGGTGTTTTCTAGTAATGGAAAAGGGAACAAAAAGGTGAGAATGCCAATAAAAGAAAGGAAAGGACATGTTTAAAGATATTTTTGGGAGGTGGTCAATGCAGATCGATAACATACATATGAATACAAAACATTCTAGGGAACTTGTGGATTTCATTCAGTTCAAACATTAGATAATGTTATAGTTGAAATGTGGAAAAGAAAAGTGTATTTATTCTATGGTCCTTGTATTAGTATTGAATGGGATTATTGTAAATCTTCGAACTATGTTGATATATGGGATCATGTATCACTCCCCATTGGTCAATGTATAACTGTTGAATTATCCTAGTTGGAGGAGGATGAATCGACTATTTCATTATATTATGATCACATCTTAGATCTCGTACAAGTAGGTTTGGTCAATATTTTATTAATTTTGATTAACTACAATTAATGTACTATGCTTTGTTGATTTAGTTGACTCACATGTTGGAACTCCATTTTTTTCAAGGAACATATATACAATGGTTTCCAAAAAGGTAATGAATGGGGCACTTCTTATTGGTTGGCATTTTTCTTAGATGGAAATCGTACCCTCTTTTTCTTAGTAACTGACTCTAAAGGTGTAACATCCCTAGCCCCAAGCTAGGCCATGCCACACAAAATTTCCCTTCTTTGATACTATTTTTAACTAACAATATGCCTTCCATATGACTATAAATATGCAACACAAGAAGCCTACAATTCATGCATAATCATATACATTTTTAACTTAGTAGAATGATACACACAGTAAATAACATGTAAAAATATAAAAGACACTTATCTTTTAATGGTAA
>JASDQU010307702.1:169587-186959 GCA_032191745.1 Picea mariana
ATTTCCCTTCTTTGATACTATTTTTAACTAACAATATGCCTTCCATATGACTATAAATATGCAACACAAGAAGCCTACAATTCATGCATAATCATATACATTTTTAACTTAGTAGAATGATACACACAGTAAATAACATGTAAAAATATAAAAGACACTTATCTTTTAATGGTAATCACCAACTATGTGCGGACCTAAGACATTCCTCCTAGTTGTAGACTTTTCTACTCATAAACTCTTAGTAGAAAGTCACCCCCAAGATGGGGCTAAAAAATCCAATAGGGAAGGCTTCCTAAGCCATAATAAGTTCTAACCAGCACAATAAAAACTTAAGTCAAGGTGCCAATTGTTGCAACTATCATATAGCCTCTCATTTTGATGTAACCCCCCTACCCTCCCGGGCATTCTGCGACCTCCCCGTCTTGGATATTCAATTTACTTGAGCCGAATTAGCTCTTCGGGCCTTCAACAAGGCCTGAACAATGACACACATGTTCCTTTGATGTTACCTGCAGGTCCGAGTTACCCAAAACCCTTCTCTCTGGCGCTTTTGGAAACACCAACCATGCGAGTGCTAGCCCTCGTGCTAGACTCTTTCTCCTAAGTGACCAAGGGTTGTCACTATGGGCCATCTCTTCGTAACTTCGGGCTTCAAAAATATAGAGAGCTCTTTCTTTGGTTCTTTTCGAAACGTTTTCTACCGAATGCGTGGATCTCTGTCATGTGTCCACCTGGATCTGATGGTCCAACTATATTTCTAGTTTCGCGACTTCGCGAGGATTTCACCTACTCCCCACACAACTTATTTGGACCTCTATCTCCCATATTTTCTAATCTGTTTCCACATATCCTCCTCGCAGCCAACAGTCAGGATCACTTAGCGACTTCACGACTTTGCGACCTCGCTCTTGCAACACTCCAAAATACTTCAAACGATAAAGTGCTGAAATTCTTCATGGCTAACCTTCGTGCAGCTTTCCCCAAATATGACGATCTGGGATGATCTCGGTCCCTCTTGGATGGATCTTGCTCGTTAATTCTAGGAAACCTTAAAGGATTCCTCCCTTTGAATATTTCACGTTGCTCTCCCTCCTGAGCTTGTTCTTCCTTGAAATTTATCGTCCTTAGAGTACTCCCTTCGACACTTAGTCAAATTTAAGCCTCTGCACACCTTGCAACAAGTCCTCCTCCACAACTTAGCTTCTCTGTGGATGACTTTCGTTGAGATTCTAAGTCAGAAGACTCTATCGCGCACTCCTTGTGGAAAATATGCACTCTCTGCATGCAAAGTTCCAAGTTACCTTCCTTGGACTTGCTTCTCCCCAACACTCTGAACTTATCAGAATGATTTCTCAATACTCAGACCAGTATCGACTCTACACACATTTGTGACAAGCTTCCTTCAATAATGACTTTGAAGGGTGATTGTGCACTCCTCACAATAGTCCTTCCATGCTCTATTGTTCCCTCCGAACAATATGACTCTGAGTGTGTTTCGGTCTAAAAACACCTTCAAGCTATCTCTCCTGAACTTTTTGAGTCAAAGCAGACTCTGTCATGCATGCCTTGTGGAAACTATGCACTCTTTGCACATATAAAGTTCACGTTATCTCTTCTGATCTTATGATTTGAAATAAACTCTGTCACACACACCTTGTGGACACTATGCACACTTGCATTTGCTCATAGAAGTGAAACAATTGAAACTTATCTAAATCTTCACAGATTCATACATTCAACCATGTAAATGCATTCATAAACACAAGAATGGGTGAATAACATATACTTACAAGCAAACATAAATCCTACCATTCATTCATTCAGATAGACCCAACAACACTACACATTTGGGACAATGCTCCTCGGTTATATTCATTCAATTGTTATATACATTGGTTCATAAATTTCTTCTCAATAGCTCTCAAATCTCAACTACAATGGCAACAACTATCAACAACTAGAATGCCAACAACCTCATTTGGGCAACAATACAAAGCTTTATACAAGACAGGATCTTAAAGCCTTTCCCTCCAACTACTCTAGGGCTATCCTATCGAAATAAAAGCATTCAACTACATAGGATTTATTACAATAAATATTTGTGACAGATAGATAAGATCAAACACATCGAATCTATACTACACACAACTTCATTAAAATAAAATACATCCCCTGACGATATCATGCGATCATCCGAATCCAAAACATTAAAGATGTTCTTTAATTACAATCCTCTCAAAATATTTATGTGATATGCCACTTTAAAATTCAAAATTCACTTGAAAATGTGTGTTAGGCGCTAAGTTTTCCCCCACTCGTGCTTCGCTGACGATGCTCCGACATCATACTCCTCTGGATAAAAATTCATGGACTCATGTCCATGAGCCCCTGCATTGACCTTCCATGCTTCTGAATATCCGCCTCGTTTACCCAATTGGCATCTTCTATTGGGCATCCTTTCCATTTTACTAAATACTCAAAATATGTTTTCCTCCTGGTCTTCTTACCAATTCGTCGATCTATGATCTTCTCCATCTGTGGCTTCTCTGCTACAGGAATCTTCTCTTTCCACTGAATTCATTTATGATCTTCTGATCCTCTGGTTCCATATTCCATATAAGGATACAGGTCTGCAATTTTGAATATGGGTGATATATCCACATCTTTTGGCAGCTCTATCTCATAAGCATTCTCATCAAATTTTCTTAGGATAATGCACGGTCCCGTCTTCTTCATATTTAGTTTATTATATGTTCCCCTTGGGAACCTCTCCTTCCTGAGATGTGCTAGAACATGATCTCCTACTTCAAATTGAATTTTCCTCCTATGTTGATCATCTCTATGTTTATATTCTTCATTGATTCTCTGCAACTACTCTTTGAACTAATTATGAAGCTCCTTCATTTATACAGTGAAATCTTCGGATCCAACACTTCTGAATTCACTATGATCAAGATCTCTTAACTCTGACACTCCCCTTAGGTTCATTCCATATACTATCTGAAATGGGCTCTTCCCAATACTTTTGTTTACTGATTCATTGTATAAAAACTCTGCTTGTGCTAGAATCTGATCCCACTGACTATGATGTTCAGAGACCAAACTTCTCAGCAAATATCCTAAACTCTGATTCACCACCTCAGTCTGTCCATATGTTTGAGGGTGGTATGAAGAACTAAAGGATAGTTTTGTTCCCAGTTTCTTCCACAATATTCTCCAGAAATGACCAACAAACTTGGTATCTCTGTCTGAAACAATAATCCTGGGCAATCCATGAAGTCTCACAACTTCCTTGAAAAACAACTTAGCAACGTGCATTGCATCACTGGTCTTCTCGCATGGGATAAAGTGTGCCATCTTTGAAAATATTTCAACTACCACAAATATGGAATCACTTCCTCTTTTCATTTTTGGAAATCCCAACATGAAATCCATGCTTATGGATTCCCAAGGCCTCTCTGGAATAGGCAATGGCTTATACAACCACATATTTTGTCTCTTTCCTTTTGCATACTAGAAAATTTTACATCTATTCAAAACCTTCTTCACCTATGCCCTCATACCTGGACAATATTACGAACTTTTCAACTGTGCAAAAGTTTTTTCATGGCCAAAATGTTAGGCTAGACCTCCACTATGCTTTTCCTTCAGCAAATTCTCTCTCATCGAGCACTTTGGTATGCACAAATGGCACCCTTTAAACAACAACCCATCTTGAATCAAGTACTTTATCCACTGACTTCTGTCTCTGAGCACATGATTTCTACATGCTTCATATGCCTCTTTGAAATCTGGATCATCGCGATACATCTCCTTAAGGTTCTCAAACCCCAAGGTTTTCACTTGAAATTCCTGCAGAGTCAAACATCTCATACTCAATGCATCAACAACCTTGTTAGAATTACCAGAAATGTGTTTAATGACAAAAGTGAAATTTTGCATAAACTCTGTTCACTTGGCATGTCTTTGATTTAACTTCTCTTGTCTGGTTATGCAATGTAAAGCATGATTATCGCTATACAAAACAAACTCTTTTGGAACAAGATAGTGCCTCCATTTCTTCAAGGCTTGAATTATGGCGTAGAATTCTTTATAATATGTGGAGTACTTTCTCTTATTATCGTTCAACTTCTCATTGAAATATGCAACAGGATTATTATCTTGGCTGAAGACCGCTCCAATTGTAACTCCACTCACATCACATATCACCTGAAATGTCTTCCCGAAATCTGGCAAGACCATAATTGGTTGTTTTGTTATCTTATCCTTTAATATATTGAAGCTTTTCTCAGCCTCTTCTGTCCATTTGAAAGACTTATGTCTTTTCTTCACCGTATCCCTCATTTGTGCACCAATCTCACTGAAATTTATAATGAACTTCTGATAGAAACTCGCTAGTCCATGGAAGCTTCTTACCTCAAATATACTCCTTGGGGACAACCATTCTCTGATTTCTCTCACCTTCTCTGGATCCATCTTCAATTCATTCGAAGAGATAACAAAACCCAAGTAAATGAGTTATGTCTTCATAAAATATGATTTCTTTAAATTTATCATCATCTTCTCTCACTGCAACCTCCTCATTAGAAATGTTAAGTGCCTCATATGCTCTTATTCAGTTTTACTGAAGACCAGTATATCATCCAGATATACGATCACAAACTTACCAATAGAATATCTCAACACTTCATTCATAAACCTCATAAAATTACTCGGGGCATTTGTTAAGCCAAACGACGTAACAAGCCATTCATACAATCCCTCATTTGTCTTGAAGGTTGTTTTCCATTCATCACCTTCCCTCATTCTTATCTGCTGATATCCACTTGTCTGGTGAGTATGTGGTTTCTCAGTCTCACCTTTGGGCTTATGTGTCTTGTCATGGGAAACTCCCTTGCCTCTGTTTAAACTTTTACCTATGCTTCATTGACTCTGCTTTCTTTCCAACTTCTCCTCTGCTTTCAGCGCAATATGATAAGAATCCTCCATTTTCCTTATTGTCATCATGTTGATTTTGTCCTGTATTTCATATCTCAGGTCATTTATATATTTGGAAACTTTTTCCTCATCTCTCTCTCTCTTTCAAGCCTTGATGTTCAGTCTAGACAACTCCTATGTGTACTCCTTGACTGTCATTCATTTCTGCCTCAGGTTCTGCAATCTCCTGAAAAAATTTATCGGATAGTCCTTGGGTATGAATTTATCATTTAACATGGCTACCATTCTATCCCAGCTCTTAATATTTTGTTTTCCTTTGTTTATTTTGTCAACCTGCAGTTCGTCCCACCACAGTGCTGCATGCCATTTTAACCTGGTCATAGCGTACTTCATATTTTTCTCCTCATAGACAACTTCATAGTCAAAATACTTGTCCATTTCTAGTATCCAATCAAGAAATTCTTCGACGTCCAAATTACGTTCATACATTGGGATGTATATCTTTGCTCTAGCTCCCAACTTGACAATCGCTTTCAACAAGTGTTCTTTTGCAGCATCCTCTACTACAAATTCTTCAACTTCCACTTATTCATTCTCTACATCATTGACGTCTCCAGCATCAGGTGCTCTCCTTTGCGTTGTTTCCATGGCATCCAATCTTGCATGCAGTTCTCGCATCTCCCTTTCCATAGCTCGATTTTCTACAGGTGGCTCTGCGCATCTCTTAGGAGGCATTGTGTTGATTCATTTGATACCACTTGATGATATCATCCTACTTCTTTCATCTCCTTTTCCTACAAAAATCAATTATGTTCTCTCTAATACCACTTGATGGTATTAGACTATCTCCTTTCACCTTCTCACCTTTTCCTACTATCTGCAAACAAAAATTAGGTTCTAATACGACTTGATGCAGCCCCCCTACCCTCTTGGGTAGTCTGCGACCTCCTGGTCTTGGATCTTCAATTTACTTGAGCCGAATTAGCTCTTGGGGCCTTCAACAAGCCTTGAACAATGACACACAGGTCCCTTTGATGCTACCTGCAGGTTCGAGTTTCCCACAACCCTGCTCTCTAGCACTTTTGGCAACACCAACCTTCCGAGTGCTAGCCCTGGTGGTAGGATCTTTCTCCTAAGTGACCACAAGTTGTGACTGTGGGTCATATCTTCATAACTTCGGGCTTCAGAAAAATCATGACCTCCGTATTTGGTTCTTTCTGAAACACTTTCTACTGAATGCGCGAATCTCTACCATGTGTCCACCTCGATCTGATGGTCCAACTATATTTTGGGTTTTGCAACTTCGCGAGGATTTCACCTACTCCCCACACAACTTCTCTGGACCTCTATCTCCCAAATTTTCTAATCCGCTGCCACATATCCTCCTCGCAGCCAATGGTCAGGATCACTTCGACCTCGCTCTTGCAACACTCCAAAAATACTCTGAACCACGAAGTGTCAAAATGCTTCATGACTAACCTTCATGCATCTTTCCCCAGATCTAACAGTCTAGGATGATCTCGATCCCTCCTGGACAGATCTTCCTCGTTAATTCTAGTAAACCTTAAAGGATTCCTCCCTTTGAATATTTACTGCCACTCTTTGTCCTGAGCTTGTTCTTCCTTGAACTTCTACCTCCTTAGAGTGCTTCCCTCAACACTTAGTTGCATTTCAGCTTGTGCACACCTTGCAACAGGTCCTCCTTTACAACTTAGCTTCTATTTGGACGAATTTTGTTACTCTCCTTGAGCTTATCTGTTAGAAGACTTTGTCATGCACTCCTTACACGCAATATGCACTCTCTGCATGAAAAGTTCCAAGTTGCCTTCCTAGGACTTGCTTCTCCCCAACACTCTGAACTTCTCATAATTATTTCTCGATACTTAGCCTAGTATCGAATCTACACATGTTTGTGACAAGCTTCCTTCAATATTGACTTGTGAATGTGCACTCCTCGCAACAGTCCTTCCACACTTTATTCTTCCCTCCAGACAATATGACTCCGAGTGCATTTTGGTCTATGCATACCTTCAAGCTATCTCTCCTGAACTTTCTGAGTCAAATAAGACTCTGTCACGCACACCTTGCGGACACTATGCACTCTTTGCACATATAAAGTTTGTGATATCTCTTATGAGCTTATGAGTTGAAATAGACTCTGTCACGCACACCTTGTGGACACTATGCACACTTTCATTTTCTCATAGAAGAGAAACAATTCAAACTTATCTAAATATTCATAGATTCATACATTCAACCATGTAAATGAATTCATAAACACAAGAATGAGTGAATAATAGAGACTTACAAGCAAACAGAAATCCTACCATTCATTCATTCAAATAGACACAACAACACTACACATTTGGGACAATGCTCATCTGTTATATCCATTCAACTTTTATATACATGGGTTCATAAAATGATTCTCAGTATCTCTCAACTCTCAGCTACAATGGAAACAACTATCAACAACGAGAATTCCAACAACGTCATATGGGAAACAATACAAATCTTTATACAAGAGGGGCTCTTCGAGCCTTTCCCTCCATCTACTCTATGGATATCCTATCGAAATAAAAGCATTCAACTACTTAGGATTTATTAAAATAAATATTTTTGACAGACAGATAAGATCAAACACATCGAATATGTACTTCACGCAAATTCAATAAAATAAAATACATCCCCCGACGATCTCATGCAATCATCCATATCCAAAACTTTCAAGATGTTCTTTAATTACAATCCTCTCAAAAGATTTATGTGATATGCCACTTTAAAATTCAAAATTCACTTCAAAATGCGTGTGAGTCAGTGAGTTGTCCTCCACTCGTGCTTCAATGGCGATGCTCATGCATCACATTTCCCATATCTTATCCCACCCCAAGAAGTTTACCCCTTCTCTTCTCAATAGTTCGTCAATTGTCCACTTCCCTTTTGAGGCTTCAACAACAGACATGACATAAAGTATCAAAGCTCTGTAGTTATTTCCCAACACATAGGGAAAACAATTCCCAACAATTCTCTCCTCAAGAGAGAATGCTCAAAGGCTTGACAACTTGTTTCTTCAGTATGCACATGGGCTTGACAGCTTGCTTCTTCAGCAAAAGCTACTTAGGTTAACTGGTTGTCATCATCTCTAAAGTTTTCCAAGTACATATACGACTATGGATGGTAAGAGTGAACATGAGAGAAATGAGAATGATGAGAGAATGACTAGCCTTATTCAAAAATTCACTAAGTTCCCACAATATATTTTCATGTTCCCAACTTGACACTTGTCATGATGGGAGCTACATGGTCCCCACTTGGTGATACATTCCTCAAATTTAGGAACTTAGGATAAATATGTATATCCCATAAATTATACTTCACGAAATATTATTAAAATATAGCCTTGGATTACACCCCCTTGGCTTGCACCCTCTTCCTAGACTCTTAGCCCCCTTTCCCTTTGGTGTGGATTTCTAGCCCCCAATACTCTTTCGCCATACTTGGTCTGTAGCAGTGATGTATTTTTATTAATAATCTGATATTGTTGGCATATTACAATGACACACTCACTGGCCTTTTAGCATCTAGTCACTCCATCCTAATAACCACACAAGCACTCTCATGTCAAAACATATATACAAAGGCACTCTGGCCCAAAATATCTTGGCTCACCATCCTATATGTACATTTAAAATTGGGGTTTGGCCTAGGGGTATTACATCCCCCTCCCTCTTATTTATGCATTGCCTTCAGTGCATTATATACACATGTACAATCCAAAATATTCAAAAAGATGTTGGTACTCCTCTGACATGGCATCTTCATGCTCCAAGGTTGCATCTTCAGGACCGTAATAGGTCCACTAGACATTTACCATCTTTGTTTCTCAATTCCAGAGAAATTTGAATTTCCAATCCAATATGCACACATGATGAACTTGGAAGTCTCCTTATTGCTCCACTTGAATCACATTCCAAACAATTACATGATTAGCATCTGAAACATACTTTTTAAGAAAAGACACATGGAATACATTATGAATGCACATGGATCCAGGTAGTGGAAGAATTTATGAACTAAACCAATCCTCTCTGGGATTTAAAATGGTACACAATACTGTGCTGCAATCTTTGAAGAGTTTCCCAACTTCTAATAAATTCTCTTGGCCTTCACTTTTAAGAACACATGGTCACCCACTTTAAATTCTCTACGTGTTTTTCCCTTGTCTTCATACCTATTTTTCCTATACTGTGAAGTCTTTAGATTTTTTTTTTTATTTTCACCATTTGTTCTTCCATTTCCTTGAAAAATTCTGGCCCAGCCACTACTCTCTCTCATGGTTTTTCCTAGCAAACTGGCGTGTCACACTTTCTACCATATATTGCTTAAAATGGGCTCATCTTTATGGATGCATGATACCCATTATTATAAGAAAAATCCACTAGATGTAGGTAATCTTCCCACTTTGATGGTTTATCGACCAAATACATCATTAGCATATCTTCAATCACTTGATTAACTCTCTCTATTTTCCCATCTGAATCTGGGTGATATGTTGTGCTAAAGTTTAGATTTGTCCCAAGTCCTTTAAATAATCCCTTCCAAAAATTTGATGTGAACTTGGGATCTCTATTAGAAACAATTGCCTTAGGCACACGTTGTAGCCTAGAAATTTATCTCATATAAAACTTGGCAATGTTTTTTTTTATCCAAATCACGGGGGCTGAGATCTAGATGGTTTGAATGCCAAGAGAGGAGGATCTTAGATGTGTCAATCTTGCATCAAAATAAGCATGGAAAAAAAACATGTAAATGAAGTACTTGGGAGGTGAGGCTCAAAGAGGAGCCTCACCTCTAAAACTAATTACCAATAAATCACTCAGATCTAATTAATCTCACAATGAACAATACAAAAATATGAGAGAAGCCAAAATGAGTAACTTGATATTATGAGAAGACGTTCTAGGCCTTTATATAGCATTACAAAATGGTCCATTGGACAAAGTCAAAAAGATCTCATTAAATGAGTCTCTATTATTAATATAATAGATCTAACTACCCAGCTAACTAAGTAGTGTAAAATAAAACCTGATACAATAATGGAAATAGCTCATTAAATGAGTCTTTATTATTATAACAATAGATCTAACTACCTATCTAGCTAATTAGTGGAAAATAAAACCCAATACAATAATGGAGAGGTGAGACTCTCTTTGACCCATATGGACAACCTAATTAATTAATGAGGAGGTAGGCATCTCCTTTATCCACATGAGAAATCTTTTATCTTTATAGCTTTATGAATTTTGCATCCAAATTTAGACCATATAACCCCTTAAAATTCAGATCATTCTTCCTCCCTTAGAAAATGATGGTCCCCATAATTTCATCCATGCTAAAAATAGAAACCCCATTATCGTACCATTATGATTACAATGTGAAAATACCTAATGAAGAGAAGGGTTTTTTGTGGTTGACCCATAACCTAGTTGACAATGGTATTGTACATGGGTAGAAAAATAAATAATTTTTAATAAAATCCCAAAATTAAAAAAATAATATAGAAAAATCGTGACTTTAGGGGTTGTGAACATCCTTCTGCATATATATTCATAACTTCTGCTACAGGTGATGAAATCCAATTCCGTCGAAAACTCATTTGAGCTACTGAATAGGTATTTCTATATGTATATGAAATTGTTTCTTAGGTCGCCCATGGAATGAGAAAAAACAGGTTGAATTTGACGGGCACACGACCACGGTGGTTATAGACATGTGTTGCTTCAAACAAAGATATCTCATAAACCAGATAATGAAATGAAATTCCGTGAAATACCCATTTAAGATATTGAATATATATTTACAAAAATATGTGTAACTCCTTCTATAGTTTTCGGAGAAGGTAGAAAAATACCTTTGAATATGGTGGTACAGGCGGTCTCCTTGGGTCAAATACATGCTCAAATTCCATCGATGATATCTCTCAAACCAAGAATCCAAATGAGATTATAAGAAATACCCATTTGATATATTGAAGATATATTTCCAGCCATATGTGGAATTCCTTATGTAGCTTCCTGAGTAGGGATAAATGTACCGTGGAATATGGTGGTACGCGTGGCCTTGTTGGGTCAAATACATGTTGAGTTTCAATCAATGATATCTCTCAAATTGGTAAGCCACATGAGATTCCGCGAAATACCCATTTGAGATATTAAAAATATATTTCTAATGAGATGTGGTAGAGCCCTTGAAATGTTGTGTAGAGGTTGGAACACCTCTTTGAAGTTGGCTGAGTGTAGAGGGCCACAAAGGATGCCAAAGGTTTGTAGAGAAACATGGGTTGTTGTAGCGGTTGTGGAACCTCTGTGGGCAGCATGGACACCCTGCAAAGTTTTTGAAAATGTTTCATACCAATGGATATAGTGGATCCATGTATGGATGTAGTGAATCAATTTATGGTTCTCCTTGTAATGGTGAATGAAGATCTGAGGGAAAAAAAATATTTGTAGTATCTATGGACCAATTGTGGTGCTGACAGTGTATGGCCTGGAAAATGAATTACAATAGTACCAAAAGGAGTTTGGTGATTGTTGCAAATGTTTGAACCTGCAACATCCTTCAAACCCTTGTCCCGATGGAGAACATACATGTTCTAATACCATTGATCCAGATCTCGGGAGCTGAGATCTGGATAGCTTGAATGCCAAGAGAGGAGGAGCTTAGATGTTTCAATCTTGCATGAAAAGAAGCATGGAAAAAAAAAACATGTAAATGAAGTACTTGGGATGTGAGGCTCAAAGAGGAGCCTCACCTCTAAAACTAATTACCAGTAAATCACTTTGATCTAATTAATCTCAAAATGAATAATAAAATGATATGAGAGAAGACAAAATGAGTAACTTGATATTATGAGAAGGATTGTTAAGCCTTTATATAGAATTTAAAAATGGTCCACTGGACAAAGTCAAAATCAGCTCATTAAATGAGTCTCTATTATTAAAATAATAGATCTAACTACCCATCTAACTAAGTAGTGGAAAATAAAACCCGATACAATAATGGAAAGAGATCATTAAATGAGTCTATATTATTATAATAATAGATCTAACTACCTAGCTAACTGATTAGTGGAAAATAAAACCCAATACAATAATGGATAGGTGGGACTCTCTTTAACCCATATGGAAAACCTAATTAATTAATGAGGAGGTGGTCATCTCCTTGATCCACATGGGAAATCTATTATCTTTATATCTTTATGACTTTTGCATCTGAATTTAGACCATATAGCCCCTTAAAATTCGGATCATGCTTCCTTGCATGTGAGCTTCACTGGAATAAAATGAACAACTTTTGTTAGCTTATCCACCATCAACATGATGGAATCATGTTGCTTTGTTGTTCAAGGAAACTTGGTGATAAAATAAATTTTCACCACTTCCCATATCCACTCAAGAATGGTAAATGGTTATAGAAAACCAGTTGGATGTTTGTTCTCATCCTTTACCTTCTAACATTCCAAACATCTGGATATATAATCAACCACCTATTTGTTCATACCTAGCCAAAAATATTGGCTTTTTATAACTACAATTATTTTTTTAGGCTACAATTAATTGTAGCCTAGGTTCCCATCATAAGGCACATTATGCATGTCTCTCAACATTGTATTTGTAAACTTTGGAGATTTAGGAATGTATACTCGTCCTTTATACATGAGGATTCCATCATCTCTTAGCTCATAATCTTTAATTTTCTGCTCAAAATTACCTTGTTGTAATTTTTCTTTTGTCTCCAAATAATGTTGGTCTGATTTTGCATCTTCCAAAATTCTTTCTTTTAAATCATATTTGTACATGCTAATGGTTGTATCATGCATATCATGCAATCTCTTGTTGAGTGAATCATCCATGTTGTTCTTCTTTCCTTTCATAGCTTTATATCAAATTCATAATCGCTAAGGAATTCCAACCATCTGATTTTCTTAACATTCAAAGTCAGATGCCCAAACAAATATTTGAGACGACTATGGTTTGTCCTCAGCTCAAATATTTTCCCATTAAGATAATACCTCCACATATTTAAGGTGTGTACTATAGATACCAATTCTAAATAATGAGTGGCATAATGTCTCTTATGTTCTTTTATTTTCTTGATCTGTAGCATATAACATGCTCATTTTGAGAAAGGACTCCACCAAGCCCTTCCTTGCATTCATTAGTTCACACAATAAAGTTGTTACACATTATTTTCGTCACCCTTGTGACCACTGATGATATGTGTATCTCCTATTAGAATAAAGATCATTTTCCCCCTAAAGGATATTCAAGAAATAAAACTTTCTCTGAGAGATGGAATCATCTTTTCCTTATTATAAAATCTTGTAAAGAAGGATCATCACACCTTGCTTAGTGTTAAGGGTGTGAGGATTCTAAATCGTCGTAGGCTTCCCCATAGTGTCCTGCGACATCCTTGCAAGTTTCTCAGTGTTGAGGGTTTGACGATGTTTAAACAAAGGAAAAAAAGGAATTTCTTGAAGGTTCTAGAATGGAATGTTCGAAAGGATGACGTGGCCTCCGATTGGTTTGGATCTCACCCACTTGTCTGATTTAGTGGGATCATCCTAATCCCTTCATCCATCCCTCTTCACTCTATATAAGGAGGGATCTCTCATGAGAAGAGTTAGGATGGCTTATGTATGCAGAATTTTGCTGAAGATTGCGCGTGTGATAGCTTTGCTTTATCTTTCCAAGTCAGGTTGTGTAAAATATTCATCAAAAGCATTGTAGCAAAGGTGTGTGTGTGTGTGTTGAGGAAAAGGGCCATCATAAGGGACCTTGCAACATCACGACACAGGTTGTATTCTCCACTTTCATCAATATAATACAGTAATACATTTCTTTCCTATAAAAGTGGCTCCAATTTTATTGCATAACTCCTTGATCTTATGCATAGGTTTCATTATAATATATATATCGTTGCTCTCTCTTTATTGCTTTGTGTTTCTCAACAGGTTCAACATCCCACAAACCTTGAGATGGAGCGAAGACAACACTAGCAAGGATCATACAACGTTTAAACGGTATGTCGTTTATCCCTCATTAAGCTAGTATACATTACTATGGAAACCTAAGGAAAAGCTTGTATTATGTCATGTTTTTTTCTAATATCTTGTTGAAGTTAGGGATATTATTTTGTGTCAACACTTACCAATTTGTCCGGTAAAAAAATTGGCAACCATATTGGGGAGCATCATGTTTTGGTATTTGCTTCTTTCTTGCTTTTGGATTGCCTGGTTTTGTTGATTTTTCATTCTCTAAGTCACTAGGTGATCCAAGTTGACTCTCAAGTCCTGAAAGTTCACTAAAAAACCCTGACATTTTTTTTATTTTTCTCAAGTTTTAGTCTTCATTTCACCCTACTATGAGAAGTAGTGTGACATTGTTGCATTGTGTCCTTCTTCCTCCTGCGACGATTCCTAAATGTCACACTGTGACCTATGATGATTCTAAGAAATGTTTGAGTAACAATCTTTTTCTTTACCCAGATTATTTATCATTGCTTGGGGTGAATTTTTTGGCTCTATAGGATGATTGTTCACAACCTGGTTTGCAATTTTTAGTTGATCTTAATCTTTTTTAAGTTTTGAAAGTATTTCTCATAGGCTTCAAGATCTATCTTTCACTTGTTGATGCAAGGGTATAATCTCTAGGTTTCATCCTTGAGTTCTTTTCAATCAAGTTATTAATGATCTTTTATGAGTTTTTGATTGTTGTTGATTAGAAAATGAATTTTGATTTCATTAATTAAACAAATAAGTTTTCTTGCTTTTGCATTTTTGGTTGTATTGTGAATTAAGTTTGGGGAATTGTGTTGTGAATGCATTCATTTTCTTGAAAATATTTTTCTTTTTCTTTGTTTAGATATCTTCTTTTATTAAAAAGAAAAATAATTGAAAAATATATTTCTATTTGTAGTGTTTTCAAGAAACATTTTGCATTCTAGCTTTTGTTTAAAAGAAAAAATTGGAAAAATTTATTGCTTTGATTGTTTGATATCAAGATTGTTCAAATTTTAAAGGAATTGTTATCCTGCAACTTGTTGTATTTTGGGAAAAATAAAACCTTCTCTCTTATGTAATTAGAGTTCATAGAACAAAAATAATTGCATCTCATCTCTATTTGCATATTTTTGAGTCAAGATCAAACACTTCATTAGTTTCACCTCCGCTTCCTTTTTTAGTAAAACAACAACCATTATAATTAAGCGTAATTTTAAAAATTATCTGGTAACTTTTATTTTATAGAACTCTTGTACACCAACATTAGCTAGGGCATAGAGGTTTGGAATAGTTTGTGAGGAATACTCTCCAAAGCATCAAAAAAAATAATAGCATCTTGTGAATAGGGAGAGTTAAATCCACTTGCTACATTTATTCCTGGGAAGCCCTTCTAACACAAGGATCAATCACGAGGTCGCATTAAGGCAACATAGTTACTAACCCTCCTTTGTTAGTCCTAGTGTAGTGAATGCATGTATTATTGGGGGTCACTTGAGAAAAAAACCTTGTACGATCCTTCTCGAGAGGATTTCAGGCTTAGATACCCTGCCCTTGCGCGTATATCAGACTATCAACTGCTTCCCCAGGCATAATTTTCATAATTGGTAACATTAGTAGCCTACATATTTAGGCTCTTTACATGAGGTGACTGTGAAGGGGAAGGTATTCATGGTACCTGGAATCGACATTGGCTAAACTCACTCGAGCTCCTTGGAGGGTATACTCACGATTTTTTGTGGGAGCTTGCACCAGGGTGCAAGTTCGTTAAGCATGCCATCAACGTAACTTTTCCACTCACTTTATCCCATACCCTTCTTGTCTTGATCTTGCGACGTTTGATTTCATCACCAACTAGTGATTTCGAAATAAGAAGGCTTGTTTGTATGCTTGATATCTAGATTTTATTAGTGAATGTTGTTTGTCTTCTCTAGTTGGCCATAGATATTTTTTATTATTTATTATGTGTGGGTAACATTGGCCCTCATCGTTCACGTAGGATGCAAGGATTTCCTATGGAAGAATTGAAAGAATACGCCCCCTTGCTTCCTAATTCACTAGAGGGTCCTTCTCCTGAAGGATCTTTCAATAACGACGAATCCTCTGAGATTGACAGTTCTACTCCATTGATCGAACCATCACTCCCTGTGAATCCACTATTGATTATTCCCAAGACCCTGTTTTGCTTAGAATAAACTCTTCTGGAGACGTTGTTGCTGAAGGGTATCCTAAAATACCTTCGAGACCTTTCGTAGAGTCTGGCATGGATGAACCACCATTTCCTAGTGAATCATTTAGAACCCCTATTCAAACTTCTAGAATTTTTAATCTCAGTTCAATCCTAGTCCATTGTTTGTGGAAAAATCCCTCGGGACACAATATTTTTTATAAACTAGGTATGATTCCAAACCAACCTACATCACCACGCATCCCTGTTACTTCTACTTCTTATACTGTACCTTCAAATCATTTTACTGGAACGACAAATAATATTGCTATGGTTTTAGACTAGCTGTTGGTTGGTACACATACAGTTCTTCCTAGCCAGTTCACTAGCTCTACCACAATCCCACAAGTTGCACCTTTTTCTAATGTAAGTTCAGTAACAATTCAAGCTCTTATTGGAACACCATTTCCGTTTAGACTAAATCTGTCACTTTCTCCTGGATATAATTCTCTTAGTATTTCTATTACTAATCCTACCCAGGGTCCATCTGGAGGACCTAGTCTTTTTGTTCCATGTGGGTATAATTCTCTTAGTGGTTTTATTCCTAACTCTACCCAGGGTCTATCCGGAAGACCTAGTCTTCCTACACCACCTAGAGGATCTAATATTCCTGGACCAAGTAGATCAAATCTTCTTGGAGGCACAAATCATCCTGTTACTTCTGGTTTTCAACGTCCTGTTGGAGGGGGGTCAACCCCAAGTTGGGGGACACAATCCAGTTTATGAGCAATCTATGTTTGGATTACAAACCCAACCTTCGAATTTTTCTTTTCAAGGAAATCAAAAACTGCCTTGGGGGAAAGCTACTCAAACAAATTCTTTTATACCCTCTTATCTTGGTCAGCCTTTTCCAGGCACTGTAAACCCTACCTAGGGTCAATATTTTCAATCCAATGCCCCTTTCCAAGGTGGCATGTTGAACCAACATGCTAATGTTGGCTACTTGACTCAAAATCCTCCTCATTCGAATTTGAATGGACCATCTAACTATTTGCAAATGGCTTATGGTCCTACTGGTATACCTATGGGATTACCTCCCCAAAGTTATCATCTTCCTCGAGTTAACAGACAATTTCCATTTCTAGCTACTTTGTATTTACCAAATTTGTCTAGAATTTTGAATGATCATATCTTACATTCTCCTTTTTG
>JASDQU010307703.1:15301-25953 GCA_032191745.1 Picea mariana
TCAAATAGCACATTATTTATAAACCCAAGGAAATAAACATCTCCAAAATAAAGGTCCAATCAAATAAACATCTCATAAGTCTTGTCGAAATCAATTTTTAGAATAAATGATTGGTGCCTTGTTTCCCTAGGCCACTCAGACTCCCAAGTAGAAACAATAGTATTAAAAATGAATCTACCCTAAACAAACCCCTTAAACCATATTTTAATCTATATATATATATATATATAATTTGAAATGAAACCCACCCAACCGAGATGAGAAGAGTGTCTTCGTTATAATTTCGAAACATCTTTCTTGTCAACCGTTGCCTGTAGGCCGAGCCAAGAATCAAATTGAGTAAATTAAGATAGGGTAGAGGCTATTTGTTGATTCATTCAATCATTCATCCATTTCTTTTTAACTATCTCTCATGCTAAGTCAAATCTTATTCCAACACATCATTTTGTCTAAAGGTTCCCGGGCAGATTCTGCACACACACACACACACACACATTGTGTTTCCCCAATTCCTAATTTTTGAGGGGTCATGTTTCCAGTGTGTTTCCTTATTAGATACACATTTTCGTTTCCCTGTATCATGCAGCTTAGATTGAGGTTCAACAAGGTTTTCGAACTCCCAAAATTTGGCAAACACCTCATCCCTGGATTTAAAGGTGAGGAAGTACATGGATCCCCCAAGAGAAGAAGTGGCCATGGGACCACAAATATCATTATGTATTAACTCAGGGGTTTAGAGGCCCGCCTTGATTTGTCCTTTGGAAAGGACTCTCAATGTTACTACCCATCACACATCCCTTGCAAGCACCATTAGGAAGGTTGATTGGTGGGAGGCCTTAAATGAGGACAACTCATGTGCCTCAAGGATCCATAGTTGGTGTGACCAAGGAAAAAGTGCCATAGCTTATTGTCATCATTTGTATTGGCCACCATTGCAATGAAATTTATTCGAAGTTTGAGGTGGAGCAAACTTCCCCAACTTGTATACATTTGGATTCATCACAATATCCAAAAGCAACGACTTTGAAGTTGTCATTGATGTCTTTAAAAACCCATCTATTTGGCCAAAACTCCAAATTTTTATTAGTGTGAGTAATGTAATAAATAGATAGAAGATTTAGTCCCACTCAAAGAACATTGAGAACATCCTTGTACTAAGAATTATCTATTTGAATAGTATCACAACCCAAGACTAGGAAAGTTGAGCCATCACTAATAGTTACCCACTCACCTTTATGCTAATCATTGTAATCAAAGAGGAGGTGTCAGTGCTACCTCATGTTTAGTGGCCCCAGAATCTGCAATTCAGTCTTGAGTAGAAGTGGAGGACCATAGAGCTTTGTGCACAACGAAGTGTGTAGAATCATTAGCCTTGTCTTCAAATAGATCAACACTTCCAACTATTTGTCAGGCAATAGCTTCAATCTTTTGAAGATAGAGGTGACATTTTTTGAATAGGTGTCCCTTCTTATGGCAATACAAGCATATTTATCTCTCCTTTTTGGAAAACTTTAAGTGTTCCTTGAAGACTCGTGCATACAGGAGCAAGGAGTAGCCTTAGGGTGGGCATGTTCCAAGGGAGATAGTTCACCCAAATTCCTCAAGGCCACTTATTGCTGGAAAAGATTGCCAAAAACATCTTCCAAAGTAGGGGAAGCCAATAGGGAAATAAAAGAGGAATGCTATAAAAAATGATAGCAAATTTTTTTGAAGCAAGACAGAGGTTATTAAGAACAACACTCAAAGTCCATTTTACTTTACCACCACTTGTAAGAATGTCTACGTTCAAGCTCTTGAACCTGGAAATGTACTCTCAACAGTAGCAAAATCCACCATTTTGAGGTGAGAGAGCTCTGTTTCAAGTCTATTGACTCACATGGTATTCATTGTGCCAAACAGGGCGTGGAAGTAATCCCAAATCTGTTTTACACTTTTGTTGTTTGTTTTGTGTGATGGGCAAGATCAAGTTCCACACACAAAGTAATTAATCCAAGAGCTTCATCCTTCTTCAAACATACAAGATCATGGCAGTGATCAATTACAATGGGAAGTGACTTCTCCAAACACATGCACAAACCTTTAGTGCTAAATAGAGTTGTCATCTAAACAACCCATAAATGATAGTTAGCCTTGTTGAGGCGGGGAAAATCCATTCCATTTATAGATGTCACAATACTAGTGCAGATTTGCAGCAACTTGTAGCTGAAATAAGGAGAAAAAAAAGTGTCTCACCCTTAAGCACAGCCCAAAACCACATCAACTTCCTTAAATCACCAAAAAACCAAGAAAAATTGCCAAGTAGGAGTGTGTTGGTGAAGATAAGGGTATAGCAACTCTAAGGACTACTTGATGTCCAAAAAAGTGAGCTGAAAACCCTTATTTCAGGTCTAAAAACAGCTTTAAAGAGAGTTGGATATAAGAAGAAGAATCCACACTAGCTCTAATACCATTAGAAATCATGAGGTAAAGGATCTACAGTGAGTACTCCACCAAACCCTAATCCAATAAGATAAGCAATGTTGAAATAGAACAACACCTTGATCGTAAATAGAAGATAGATGGGAAGCCCTTGGGCTTATGATCAATTTACTTGAATGAGATGATTACAACTAAGGTGATTGGTCTGTATTTATACAAATCACTTAGGGTTTAGGATGTTAGCTCTCAAAGGGAGAATAGGTCGACCCTATGATAAAATATAATAAAGTGTAATAATGGGTGTAACAACCCACAACTACCCATAGGTAGGCCCATTAAGAGCCTCAACTACCCACATAATGAGCTTGCACATGGCCACAAGTGAAAATTAGCCACGATATCTCAACAAGTGTACCTCCATGAAGTTTGAATCTTTTTTTAGGGAAGCAATAATCAAGAGAGAATTGATAGTGCCTTGCAATCTGWAGCAGAATGAGGTTGCAAAAAGGAAGAACACCTATATGGTTGAGAGTCGAGACTACTAAGTCAATGATCCATGACATGGATTTGCCCATGTGTCTTGAGGCAGAGGCTTGTAATATGAGTGTATAATTCAACAGGTGYTCTCACAAGATCTTGAAGGGACAAGACACCAAAGGAGGCATTCACTAGTGTCCAAAGGTATCACATTTCCGTGTATTTATTTGTCCAATTTACATTCATGTCCCTAAGGAGAAGTGGACTAACTTGGAACCATTAAGTATCAAGGGTATTTTTTGTTGGTCAATAAAACTTCCAAAGCTTGCGAGATCCACATTCCAGCACAATGGAAGACTATGGTGAGATGAGATGTGAAGTTTGATGAGGATGTGTGGTCCATAAGATCACAGGTATCTCTTGCAGTAATTGAAGGGAGTTAGAAGATTATTATTCCAAAATCTAATCCAGAGGTAAAAGAAGGGTCAAATCCAAATCTAGAAGAGGAGATCCAAGGGAAGGATACATCCTTATCCTCTACTTCAATCCACGAGAAGTCGAGATGGCTTTCTTAGACAATGCACAAGAGCATATACAAGTGCCTAGATCTTCAATGAGGGTGAGTATCTCCTACAAGATATCCTAACCATGTTGCATTGACTTTTTCAATCGTTGGGCCTTCCAGTTATTCAAAGAAGGTGTGGCGTGATGCCATGATGGCAGAGAGTGATGTTTGGGAGACATTTCCTTTTGGGGGATCGATGTTAGATTCTAAGACTATCGCAAATTCAGATTTGCAAAAAGAAAGTTCAATTGAAATTCAAAGGGAGAAGAACAGTGTTGGTGAAAACACTTTCTTCGCAAAGAGGAAGTGTTAACTTTTGGGTTGCTCCAAAAGTTACACCATGCTATGGGTGCACTTCATGTGGTGTGGGGAGCATGGTGAAACCCTAGCCCATTGTTGTATCTTATATTGTTTTGGTTTTGACATTTGGAGAGCTTACTATAGGTGGATGCTTGTCCTTGGGATATCTAATGTGGCATTGACATCTTCTACATGGCGTGCATGTTGAGGAGGACAAGGCCTTGGCATAGGATGTGGAGCGATCTTATGGAGGAGCAATAGGCACTAGGAGGAAGGGTGCTAGGCCCTAAGAGGATCGGGATCATGAGGCATGCTCTAGGAGGTTGAACACTTGGCTTGAGGTAGTCTTTCCTAGAGGATATACTATTTGGAGTTTGTTAGTGACCATTTATATCTATTGATGTCCCCTTTCAGATACTCCTTGGATGCTCCTATCCTCTAAATAGGATTTGAAAAGAAATCTTATTGTTAGACCTAAGTATACATGCAAACATTGGATGCACGCCCTCAAGAAACCCCTTGGTCAATTCAAAGTGGGCTCCCATCAACTTCAAGTCCAGTGAGATCACCGCATTTCATGCTCTCAGAGGACTTGTCAACTTTGCCACCTTCAAAAGACAGTCAGAGGAGCAAATCATTTTCAAATTCCCAATGGTGTCAACAGGTTCCCTCTCCACCTTCCTTTGAATCCAAACCAAATATGCTTGGCTCTTTTCTAGATGGAGGTTTTAGAGCACAAACCAAGGTTCTTGCACAGTTCTCCCCAACTAGATCTCATTAGGAGGATCACTTCTTCCTAGTTGTCACATCCATTCATAGCAGTAAACAACAAACCAACAACCAAACCACTTCAGATTCTAGATTAGTGCAGCTTCAGACTTCTTCTCAACCTCCCTCCTCGATGGGTCGACTAGTTTCCCAAGAATTTTGAGGAGCTCTCATTGTAGATTCCAGTGCAGATCCCACCAAAAATACCAGCTCTAGGAGGTCCCTAATTCACTCTACATACAATACTATTCTCCAAGTCTGTCTATGCAGCCACTCTTCCATTCAGAGATTCTTCCCCTCGACCTTGGATGTTAGGAATGATGGACGTCATCGATCCAAGGCTCCTCCCAAGATTTCACAAGGAGACCCCTCAACCCTATATATTGTTTGAAGTTTGAACAACCTCATTAGGAAATGCATTGGTCCCCTTATATGAATCAATGACTGAAATTGAAAGCTAGGTACTAGGGAGCTTGAATTTGAAGAACACTTCAATTTCTCATTTTTGGCCCTTTATGAGATCTATAGTAGATATTACTGCCTATTTAGAGATCCTCAATTGAATATGAAGATTAGAAGCGTGTTGCACCTTTCAATGCCGAGCTTACTCAATTTTAGAAGAAGTTGTTAGATAACTTCATATCAAGCTTTGTCAAGGACCTCTTATCTTATTACTCCATTATTCCAGGAAATAGGAAACAATGTATGGATCTTGTTGGCTCTCATAGGAGCGCTCAGTGTTGGATCTCTTCTACAGTCCAGAGCTGGAGTTTTGCTCAGAGTAGAGGTTCATTGTGAAATATTATTCACTTTTTCTTGACCTCGAATGTTACCACAGGGCACTCTTCAAAGGACTCTAGCCGAGTTCGATCTTGTATCTTTGTATATTTTTCCTTCTCACCTTTCTCCGGCTCCTTGTCAAGCCAACTCTTGATGTTCTTACTTCCCTCTTTTTGTAGTTGCTTTAGCCGCCTCCTTCATCTTTTTTAATGTCTTCTGTATCCAGCCCCATTGACCAGTCCATCGTGGACATTAAAATTACATTAAATCAAATCGAGTTAAACCCGATAACTATGATTCTTATACAGTGGTGTGTGGAATGTTCAAGTGTAGAAGGACAAAATATGGCAAGTCCTTTGAGGATTTATCACTTTATCTGAACTAATAGTTTGACCAGTTGGTATACAGGTTTCAGTTAATTGTACATAACTTGCAGCAGACAAGAACAATCAGCACTCCAAAATTGCAAATTAAGCGAATAAAAAACGGGCTAGCAAGAGGAGGAACAAGGTCATCGCAGTGAAAAAAAATTACCTACCACAAAGAAAGATATCAGTTTACAAATCATAACAGAAACCCTAGATTAAAGCACCTAATATCTGATAAAACGTCACTGTAAACACACAATCTTAAATTGATCCAAGCGGAGAATTGAGTTGATATGCTTACGTTTCACCAAGCCACCCTGGGAGATCCATTGCGGAGTCTGCAAATCGTCCATGGAATACCAGCAGAATTGTCGAAAGTGCCACCAACGACGCCATGGGCATTCCGGATTATTGGCGTTCTTGTGAGTCTTGCTAAGCACCCGAATGCAATAATGAGAGCTTTTAGTAGTCTAGGAAGCTCCAATCCTGTCTCTTCTAAGCTGAAACAAAACCCCAAAATCGCTTACATGCGTATAGACATTTTTGAATTTATTAATGATGGATGTTTAAGTCCTCTGTCACGGGATGAAGACACCATGGAAATGGTCGGACGTGTCTAACTTATTGCGTGGAAATTAGAGAGTGCCGCGTGAGCCGGCCGGCATTCTCTCCGGTTTTAATATTGCCGGTGGTTTTCATTCGGTGGATTGCCCGCAGTTTTGATATTCTGGATGGTGTGCCGTATTTCCGGTGTAGTTGTTATGTATGTGGATAAACACTCTGTGATCATCGTTGTAGCTTCTCGCAAATTTGTGAAATATCCCCGGATGAACGTGAAGTTTTAATTAGAATTAACTTTAGTGATGTGGAAATTATTTTATATTAATTATTTTATTATAATTATTAATTATTTTGATGATGATGATTATTAATTTTCACTAAGATCAAATATTTTCAAGAGCATCATATTTTTGTTGAGCTAAGAGGTTAGGAAGGTTGGTAGTGTTGAGCTAAGAGGTTAGGAAGGTTGGTAGTGTGACAAATATTTTGAAAATGAGATCTAATATGGGAATAGGATTTGACCAACTTCCATTTTCACTATGGAGCTTGTGAGAATTTGTTCTTATCTTAGCAATGCTTATTTTTTTCTTTACACTTGACAAAACAGATAGATAATTTTGACTTTTTATATTAGGGTTGATTACATCCTTATAATACCTTAATTTTGTTTTTTCTATAACTCTTTATCACACCACATTTTCTCTTTAAATTTTGATTTGACTATTTTTTTAATAGTATATTTATTCTGCAAAATGGTGTCTTCCATGATTCTCCAATAGTTTAGCCATGACCGAACATCTTTATGCCATCCTCTCTTGAGTAGATTTGGTTATGGCATATATTAATTATTTTAGATTAGTTTTTTCTATAAAGATTTAGTTAATATAATTAAAATAAAAATGGAATTTGATTGTGTTTATTGCAATGGAGGTGGTATTTGGGTTTATTTATTGGATTAAGGTTAAATGCTACTAAAACTCACATGACCCATTAAAATTAACCTCACAATGACCACAAAGAATATTATATATTATTTTACATTGATTATCATTTTGTATTAATTATTTTATATCAGTATTTTTTCATATGAGTGTTTAGTTAATATAAATAAAATAAAACTGAAGTTGGTTGTTTTATTGCAATTGAGGTGGTATTTGGGTTTATGTATGGGATTAAGGTTAAATGGTACTAAAAAGCACATGACTCATTAGAAGTAGTCTCTCAATGACCACAAAGAATATTATTTTTTTTACGAATACTATTTAGATTGAAATTGTTTTTGATTGACTAAAAGCTCATCTTACTTAAACATAAAGAAAAAAGTTAATGGCCCAAGACCCAAAGGCATTTGGAATGAAAAAAAGTTTCTTCCTTACAAACTTTCAGTGGGTCATTTCAAGTGACATGGTTTTCCTTGAATAATGATGATGAGTCAATCCACATTAGCATATAATAGCTAGTGATGGTTGTCCTCACTGCCAACTGACAACTAAGTTATGATAGGTTTTGTCACCTTCAAAGAAAAAAATTGAAGTTGAGTGTCTTTGAGACTCAAATTTGTATTTAAAAATAATATGATAACAAACTAATAAATGTTTGTAATTACTAATTGGGTTTAGTGTGGGTGGTTAAAAGGATAAATTGTTATCCTCCCTACTCGAGTTCAAATATCACTTATGACATATTTCCCTCTTGTGGAGTGATTGGGTTTGGCAAGGTACTAGTGATCTCACTCTCGCTTAATTGCTTGAGGGTGAGACAATATGTTCCAAACATTAGCCTCAAGCGTTAGCTCAATTGGTTGGTGTCGTTGTTGCTAGGATGTTGTCAGTAGTCCAACAAGTTGTGCAATTCCCTAGTTTGATTCTCATGGGGTTGGACGCACTAAGTCTATGCTACCCACTTTACACTAATTATCATCCTTGGAATAGGGGGAAGTGGCATGAAGTTTCCAAGACATATTTCCAAGGAAATATATATATATATATATATATATATATATATATATATATAGATATATAGATATTCGTAGTGTTTATTAAAAGTGGTGCACATAAGTGGCAAGGTACCAACGATCCCACTCTTACTTAAGTGCTTGAGAGTTGGATGAAGTGCTCCAAACATTTTTAGTCAATTGGGTCTAACTTGGGTGGTTAAGAGGAGAAGTTGGTATCCTCCCACACATGTCCAAATCTCGTCTATTACATTTTTTTCCTCCATGGACCAATTGGGTCTTGTATGGTACCAACGATCTCACTCTTGCTTAAGTGTTTAAGTGCTTAAGGGTGGGACGAGATGTTTCCAAACATTTTTGTTAGTTGGGTTTAGCTTGGGTGGTTAAGAGGAGAAGTTGTTGTCCTCCCCATCCAAGTTCAAATCCCACTTTGTGGCATGTTTTCCTCTTGTGGGCCAATTAGGACTTGGACAGTCGTAGTAATCTCACTCTCGCTTAAGTGCTTGAGGGTAAAGATGAGATGTTTCAAACACTTCTAGCCAATTGGGTCTAACTTGGGTGGTTAAGAGGAGAAGTTTTTTGTTTGTTTTTTTAATAGAAATGGTTATGAGATTATATTAAACAAGCATTGTATCCAAACCATCCAACAAGAAAATATGAAAAAGAAGAAGGTGTGGTGCCAAAATCTCCAAACAACATCCCAAAATATCATTAGTGTCTACTTTCACTGATATATTAAAGTTTCCACTTCTACTCCTATCTATTCAACAAGTATATAGCCATATGTACTACCCTAGCATAATTACTACTTTCCAAAACACTACATAATTCAAAAATGAATGAAAATAAAGGCGATTATGGACTTCTCAATTGTTACTAGGCTTGGTTGACTAAATGACAAAGAATTGTTTCATTGCTTAGATTGATGGTCGTTGCATGGTAGCATTCTCATTATCCATCAAAATTTCAACTCCATGTGAACCAACTAAAAGGGAAGGATGGGTCATTGATTGTTTATCCTCATTTATATTCTCTTTCATCAACTCTAGCTTTACAATCCTCGCATACAACAAGTCTATTTTGTCTACGGCCTCTTCATTAATCCTTTGAGTGTTCTTTTATAAATTGATGCCAATATGCCTTTGCTAATGTTGAATTGCTTCTAACTATAAGTTAAGACCCATTTTCTTCCTTCGCATTACTTGGGTGTCCAATGCATTCCTTCCTTCCCAGTTCTTCCTCTAACCTTTCCACTTTCCAGTGTATAGAGAGAAACAATCTTGAGCTTCTTCCATATGTATCTCACGCCTTTGAATGCATCTTCAAATCTTTTATTTCTCACATACTACGTGATGACCAATATGCCCATGTGAGTTTTATATTTCCCCTTTGTCCCCTACACCTAAAACAACAAACAACTTAAGCTTCCAAGTAATCACTCTTGCAACCTGCACATTGAGATTAAGTATATTGCTTCAAGTGGTTTCAATGTTTTATCTCAAGGCATCACAAACATAAATGATATAAGATTCAGTTAGAATTCGAGATAGTTTGGGGTTAATACCACATGCAAGCGGCCCCATCCTCGAGTAGATTAATGTCTTCATCTCCATCATGATTAATGACAAAAGGAGGAAGTTAAGGCACCATTAGAGAATGGTACCCACCTCTGTAAACTCATGCTACTTGTCCAAGATGCGTGTGCCTCCAAACTTTAGTTTATATGGTATTCTGTGGTTCATGTAGATGGCGGATGATAAGACTTCCCCCATTTTTTCTAATATATCCCATTAGCAAAAAATTCCCTTCATTTGCAAGCTTATTTGTTGTGGAATTGAAGTGCCTCAATATATGATAGAATTCATGTTGTGCAAAACTTTGAACCAATCTTTGGGCTCTATTAACGATACAACTTAGTGAGGGTTCACAAGGGGTTGATTTTAAGAGGAGAATTTGTTATCCTCCCCATCTATGTTCAAATCCTGCTTGTAACATGTTTTCCCCTAGTGGGCCAATTGGGGCTAGCAAGGTACCAACAATATCACTCTTGCTTAAATGCTTAAGGGTCGAACGAGATGCTTCCAAACATCTTCATTAATTAGGTCTAGCTTGGGTGGTTAAGAGAAAACATTATTATCCTCCCCACCCACGTTCAAACCCCACTCATGGCATGCTTGGGGCTAGCAAAGTACCAATAATCTGACACTCACTCAAGTGCTCAAGGGTTAGACAAGATATTTCCAAACATGTCAAATGAGTCTAGTCAAATCTTGTTTATGACATGTCCCTTCATAAACCAATTGAAACTAGCAAAATATCAACAATCTCACTTTCACTCAAGTGTTTGACGATGGAAAAGAAAAAAACCATGACTTTAATGGTAAATTCAACTAAATATAAGAGCATTAAATATAAGAGCATCAATGTACAAGGGAAAAAATTGCATTAACAAAAATTGAAC
>JASDQU010307703.1:30153-40896 GCA_032191745.1 Picea mariana
ATATATATATATATATATATAGATATATAGATATTCGTAGTGTTTATTAAAAGTGGTGCACATAAGTGGCAAGGTACCAACGATCCCACTCTTACTTAAGTGCTTGAGAGTTGGATGAAGTGCTCCAAACATTTTTAGTCAATTGGGTCTAACTTGGGTGGTTAAGAGGAGAAGTTGGTATCCTCCCACACATGTCCAAATCTCGTCTATTACATTTTTTTCCTCCATGGACCAATTGGGTCTTGTATGGTACCAACGATCTCACTCTTGCTTAAGTGTTTAAGTGCTTAAGGGTGGGACGAGATGTTTCCAAACATTTTTGTTAGTTGGGTTTAGCTTGGGTGGTTAAGAGGAGAAGTTGTTGTCCTCCCCATCCAAGTTCAAATCCCACTTTGTGGCATGTTTTCCTCTTGTGGGCCAATTAGGACTTGGACAGTCGTAGTAATCTCACTCTCGCTTAAGTGCTTGAGGGTAAAGATGAGATGTTTCAAACACTTCTAGCCAATTGGGTCTAACTTGGGTGGTTAAGAGGAGAAGTTTTTTGTTTGTTTTTTTAATAGAAATGGTTATGAGATTATATTAAACAAGCATTGTATCCAAACCATCCAACAAGAAAATATGAAAAAGAAGAAGGTGTGGTGCCAAAATCTCCAAACAACATCCCAAAATATCATTAGTGTCTACTTTCACTGATATATTAAAGTTTCCACTTCTACTCCTATCTATTCAACAAGTATATAGCCATATGTACTACCCTAGCATAATTACTACTTTCCAAAACACTACATAATTCAAAAATGAATGAAAATAAAGGCGATTATGGACTTCTCAATTGTTACTAGGCTTGGTTGACTAAATGACAAAGAATTGTTTCATTGCTTAGATTGATGGTCGTTGCATGGTAGCATTCTCATTATCCATCAAAATTTCAACTCCATGTGAACCAACTAAAAGGGAAGGATGGGTCATTGATTGTTTATCCTCATTTATATTCTCTTTCATCAACTCTAGCTTTACAATCCTCGCATACAACAAGTCTATTTTGTCTACGGCCTCTTCATTAATCCTTTGAGTGTTCTTTTATAAATTGATGCCAATATGCCTTTGCTAATGTTGAATTGCTTCTAACTATAAGTTAAGACCCATTTTCTTCCTTCGCATTACTTGGGTGTCCAATGCATTCCTTCCTTCCCAGTTCTTCCTCTAACCTTTCCACTTTCCAGTGTATAGAGAGAAACAATCTTGAGCTTCTTCCATATGTATCTCACGCCTTTGAATGCATCTTCAAATCTTTTATTTCTCACATACTACGTGATGACCAATATGCCCATGTGAGTTTTATATTTCCCCTTTGTCCCCTACACCTAAAACAACAAACAACTTAAGCTTCCAAGTAATCACTCTTGCAACCTGCACATTGAGATTAAGTATATTGCTTCAAGTGGTTTCAATGTTTTATCTCAAGGCATCACAAACATAAATGATATAAGATTCAGTTAGAATTCGAGATAGTTTGGGGTTAATACCACATGCAAGCGGCCCCATCCTCGAGTAGATTAATGTCTTCATCTCCATCATGATTAATGACAAAAGGAGGAAGTTAAGGCACCATTAGAGAATGGTACCCACCTCTGTAAACTCATGCTACTTGTCCAAGATGCGTGTGCCTCCAAACTTTAGTTTATATGGTATTCTGTGGTTCATGTAGATGGCGGATGATAAGACTTCCCCCATTTTTTCTAATATATCCCATTAGCAAAAAATTCCCTTCATTTGCAAGCTTATTTGTTGTGGAATTGAAGTGCCTCAATATATGATAGAATTCATGTTGTGCAAAACTTTGAACCAATCTTTGGGCTCTATTAACGATACAACTTAGTGAGGGTTCACAAGGGGTTGATTTTAAGAGGAGAATTTGTTATCCTCCCCATCTATGTTCAAATCCTGCTTGTAACATGTTTTCCCCTAGTGGGCCAATTGGGGCTAGCAAGGTACCAACAATATCACTCTTGCTTAAATGCTTAAGGGTCGAACGAGATGCTTCCAAACATCTTCATTAATTAGGTCTAGCTTGGGTGGTTAAGAGAAAACATTATTATCCTCCCCACCCACGTTCAAACCCCACTCATGGCATGCTTGGGGCTAGCAAAGTACCAATAATCTGACACTCACTCAAGTGCTCAAGGGTTAGACAAGATATTTCCAAACATGTCAAATGAGTCTAGTCAAATCTTGTTTATGACATGTCCCTTCATAAACCAATTGAAACTAGCAAAATATCAACAATCTCACTTTCACTCAAGTGTTTGACGATGGAAAAGAAAAAAACCATGACTTTAATGGTAAATTCAACTAAATATAAGAGCATTAAATATAAGAGCATCAATGTACAAGGGAAAAAATTGCATTAACAAAAATTGAACACATAGAGGGGACCGATATAAAACTATTTTATATATTTTTAAATACTCTTAACAAAATTTAAAATGCATTCATCATGTCATTTCAATAACATATACTAATTTATTTTATTTAACAACTAAACAAATTATATTATGATTAAAACATTCGAGAAATTAAAAAATCGAGTTTATTAGATTAAATAACATGGAGATGAGCCTTTCCATGTTATATTCCCCTCATATGTGTCTTTCAATTATATATTCTGGTAGGGGTAATAATCGGTGGGTCGCTTACCTACAAGGAAAGTTATATTCCATACATATGGTAGGGTTAATATGGTTGAAGTAGCTTACCTATCGAGAAAGTTGAAAAATTAAAAATAATATGTAATGTTATAGGTTAAATATTATATATATATATATATATATATATATATATATTTTAATTTTGTTTGAAATTTGGTGAAAATTTGTTAGATTTGTATATTTGAGTGATTAAGTTTATATAATCAGAATATTTCAAGGTTTTTCAACAAATCGAATTCATTTACATATTTAGAAATACAATTTAATCAATTAAAAATAGTAATTCTAGTAAAAAAACAAAACATAAAATATTTAAACAATGTCATATATAATTACTAAATATTAACCATAATGTTAAAATTAAGTTAAATAAGCAAAACAGTTTTAAATTACTTTTAAAACTTAAAATCATTCCAAATCTCCAAATCAATTTGTGAAATTTTATGTCACTGAATGAGCTTTTTTTTTTTGAATACCACTTGTCCAATCTTGGAGTTAGTGCATGCTATTAAAGAAAGGATAAAACCAAAAAGCAATGTTCCTCAAAGAAACAATGTAAATCATGATTCTTTGTAATGAGGAAGTAATGCCGTCTTTATAGATAATTATGGTGCCCCTTTTATGTGTTGTGAAAAATGGTGATTACATTTTAAAAGGAAACAAGGGAAGCTTATTACTAAACAAGATGGTGAATTCTAAGACTAGAAGTATAAAGTTAAAGTTTTTATTTTCTTTACACTTTGAAATAAAGAGGCTTGTAGTAGCAACAAAATTGAAAAAAGAAAGAGATTTCTTCTGGCAACAAAATATGAAGGATATTGTACATATTGTATTGAAGAAGGTTGTTTGCTTTCAAAAAAATATTTTTCATTTATTARAAGCTACCTAAAAAGAAAGTTGTTTTAATTGGAAGAGAAAGATTTAAGTTTTTGGATAATATGTAAGATAGTGGTAYTATGAAGAATCAAATTATTTAAACAAAGTTGTTAAATTTTGAGAAGAGATAGGTCAAGTTGCATTTGATTAAGTTTGCTTAAATATACATTAGAATTATTGCTTATAATTGGAAGCTAAAGCACTAGAAGCTATTGATGTAAGGGAATGATATATTATCTTGACAGAAAGGTGAGTGGACATGAGAATCGTGTGGCAAATGTGTCTTCCTTGTATTTGGAAAAATCCACTTAACAATTTAGGGTTGTAGGAAAAGACAATGAACCTATGTAGACAATCAAGTCAAGATCCACTTATACCTATCACTTAGCTCTACCACCACCTGTAAAAAAAATTGTAAATCTTATATATGAACAATCGAGGAAGTTTTCTTCTTCTCTTCCTATTTCAAAACTATAAAATGACTAATGTAAATCCCCCAAGTCATAATGAGAACATAAATATTATATAAGCTTCGTGTTAAATTTRAATTCTAAGTTGGAGACCTTATCATCTGATCACATAGTTAAATCACGYAGAGACAATCAAATATGATTGGATTTTCTAGTAAGCAATGTCTAAGCACCATGCAAACTACTATTAAATGAGAATTTATGTTGTGTGCAAATGCCTCATGCACATACTTAATATTGTTGAGACATGTGCATATGATTCCTCATCCCATGTAAAATTCTACCATATGAAAGGTCAAAATTCCACAACCACTGAAAAACTCCAACATGTATACAAATGCTTAATTTAATGAAATTCTACATGGTGTTTAGAGGTTTCCTCTTATATATTAAAGTGCCTGTGAAAATGGAATTTATTATAATGTCCATGAGCCCATGAAATGTATAAAAGGTTTGTCAATAGGGTCTAGTTTGAGTGGTTGGGAGGGATACTTTTTTTTTTTTTAACTGGAACTGAAGATTGTATTAATATAAGGGGGATGCACTCAAGAGAACAACAATGTCAAAATTTAGTACAAAATTCGGCTCAAGGCTAATATATTCTCTTACTGCTAGCAAAGTAAAAGACACATACATCTTCCTATGATACTCCCATACAGATTGGTTGTAGATTTCTTTTACATATTGACCCAGCAAAACCACTACTCTAAAAAACATCTAGCGTTGCACATATTCATTGTCTTTGACTTCTTGTTCTCCACTGAGAGGAGAATTTCCTTCCACCTCCATTTGGACCATAGCTAGACCCCCCATTTCTTCATCTAAAATTCCTCCTTGGTGGGACATCAATGAACCCTAATTGATCGAAGCTAAGAAATAGCATTGTGGATGTACCAAAGATCATAGATGATGACATTCAATTTCCAAACTATCAATTCATTGGACTAGAGTCCTGACCATGCTTGTTAAATTCATCATTGTTTGTTCTACTTCCTTCAAATTAGTTGAAACATGTAGGAGGGCCTCTCTATTTTCCTCTGCAATTTCTCTGTGTCTTCGAAGTATACACTTTGTTTCACTCCAAGAAGGGTCCATTATGACCCAAGACATACAACCAAATCTTCCAAACATCCAAAACGCAAGCCCAATTCCCATTTTGGAAATACTAAAAGTAAGGAATAAATTTCAACTTTTAAAACCAAAATAACTAAGGCTTGGAATCTTACACTAAGGAGAGCAAAGAGATAAAACCCGAGGACCAAGATAGGCTTGGACAGAGACCGAGGCTTTTCCAGCATCTAACAGATGTCCATGCCAACTAATTCACACTCCCAACATCAAACAACCACTACCACTCAATAACAATACCATAGAGCAGAGCAACGGTGAACCAAACCACCTGAGGAATGAATGAAATTCACATCACAAACTCCTTGCAGATAAAATCCCCTTCGCACCAGATGAAATGAATGTTGCCATCAATTTCGATCTTATTCAAGTGTGTAATCTGCCTGGACACGCCACCTCCTAGGCCTTTTCCGTGCCACATGTCCCAATTCATTAAACCCAAAGCATTGCAATTATGGTATGGGGAGCAACCCCATTACCCCATTTAAAACGAACTCACCCTCATTGAGCCTAGATCCAACCTTAGCCAATTGATAAACATAAGTTTTATGTTCTTATTTAATATGGTATATGGAAACCTCTTCAAATTCAATTAGAAGAGTGATGGAGCAAGACAAAATATTGTTGAAAACATTATTCACGGGAATATATCTTTTGATAGTTTCCTTGGTCACCGTCATAGAATCACCAAGATAATAATCTCGGTCATTATATTTTCTCTTGCAATTTCGACTCATTCCCAAAGGCCTCAATGATGTTATTTGAAACATTGCCCAATCCCCAAGCATAAGAAGAAACTAGATTTCCTTCGTGATCGTGAAGACTGCCACCCCTTGTTGGGAGAGTGATTGTTATCCTATCCACTCAAGTTCAATTTTCACAAGTGATATGTTAATATCTTAGTAAGAATATTGTTATAATGGCCTTGAATCTTGTGTTGAAAAAATCCAATTTACCTTTGATTCCATCCTTGAAATGAGAGGAAATACCTAATAAATCCTTGAGGCTGAGCATTGGATGTAGCTTGGGTGGTTGGGAGAAATGGTTGCTACCCTCCCCACCCAGGTTCAATTCTGTGTAAGTGACATGTGATGCCCTTAATGGGTCTATAAGATACTCTAATTGTTGTTGAGTAAGATGCTCTTGTTGTTGAGCCCACAATATTTCGAAAATGCTCAGCCTCCCCGCGTTCTCTGGTGGATTTCAAAGGGGTGGAGGGGGAGGCGGGGGGGTTCTGTGGACATAACGAGTATTGTTCTTCGATGTCGTATACCACATGTAATACACACACACACACACAATAAAAAAAAAAAAATCACTTAAACTTATATTCTTAGTATATGATCAAGATATCTTAGATATCTTACACTAATATCCTGGTAAACTATGATTGGGTGGAGCCCATTATCACATGCTAACTTATTTCTCAATATTTTTTTCTCGCCACCTTTAGTCAAAATGCCAATTTCATTCATTATTATATTGCCTAAGTGTATAGTAATTGTTTTGCGTTGACTCTTACATTAGTTTTGTTTTGACTTGAAAAAATTGTGTAAAATATAATGTTTAACATTTGAAATCGTAAAAAATATTTTTGAATATAATAAAAAAAAATTGTTTCTAATATTTGATTGGGAAATAAGTTTATAGTCTTATTGCAGGCTTCACGTTGTTCAAGATTTATCATTAATAATATGTCATGCTAATGATATCTTCATGCTTACAGAAAGGATTCAGCATGTGCCCCCGACTCCTGTTTGACGTGCGCATATGTCCTTTCCTTGCAATTAATTATTCGACTGTCGCTGGGAGTTATTATATCGTTTCTCCGTTACCTCTTTTTCGACCTCACCTACAAATAATCTCACGTAGTTCAAATCATAACTCAAAATCGTGAAAACCAACATCGATTACGAACTAGCTCTGCAACAAAAGCACCAACAACTCATGGTTCCCACAAGATGTAAGCACTCCATTTGAAGACCAGTTGATCTTTGGCCTTAGCTTTGTGGTTCACAATTGACAAGAACCAGTTGATCGAGTTGCTCTACCAATTGTTTGTTAACTAGAGAGATGGAGACCAAAGGACGACATCAATGGCATGTTCCTGCTTGAGGGAATGCATAACTTCAAGTACCAAAGGAAGTCTAACACTCTCAACATTTGTTGTGGCCCAACTTCCAATACCCTCATCATGGTTTACAATTATATCTCTATCTATATACTCGTCCTTCGATCTTAACTGTTATTTTATTAAAAAATCAACGAATTTTTTATATATATATATATATAACTAATATAATTTTGATAGTTTTAAAAAATTATTATTTTGTTTATATAAACTAAAACTATATTTTATAATATTTATTCACTAAAATGATTATTAAAAAATTATTAAAATTAAAAATTTACTTAATACAAATTTCGTTAGTCAACAAACAAATATAAATATAACACTTAACAAATAAAGGTTAAAATGTAACATCCTATATCTTGTGTTCAATCTCTCTTGCATAAGTAGACATATGTGTATTCCATTGAGGTGTATTCCGCCGAGGAGGCAGTTTAAACAACTTTGCTAATCTCTCTTGCATAAATAGACATATGTGTATTCCACTACGGTGTATTCCACTGAGGAGGCAGTTTAAACAACTTTGTTGCATTTGTTTAGTTTTGTATGTTGTTTCTAAAGTCAAAAATTGGTTTAAGATTTCTTTATATATGACTTTTTATAATAGAAGAAACAACTTTGTTAAGATTTCTTTATATATATGTGACTTTTTATAATAGAAGAAACAACTTTGTTGTATTTGTTTAGTTTTGTATGTTGTTTCTAAAGTCAAAAATTGGTTTAAGATTTCTTTATATATGTGACTTTTTATAATAGAAGAAATAGTTGAATCAAAGTTTTCAAAAATGCATTTCCTCACCAAAATTATGCAATGACTTTAAGTTGATCGTAGAAAGTAATATACTTAGTATTTAAATATTCCATTTARTGTTTAAATATTYCATTTTAGTATATTTTTACATAATATTAAATTTTTAAAATGTAAATTTTGTATTAAAAATAATTACTTATAGATGAAAGTTAACAATGGTTCAATTTTTTTTTAAATGATCAGATGTTTTTTTTTTTAATAAAAATTGGTGGATAATATATTGATAAAAAATGTGTGCGGTCGAAGCACGTTGAAGAGTACAAAATGATTTAAAATTTTCCCAAAGGCAAGACAAAAACTACTTGTTCAACTCTAGTCTAGTCCTATCTATCCAGTTTGAGGTCTAATCTTCACTAGGAGTAGTTTCATTACAAAATTTTTAAGTGACTATTATGTAGAAAGTGCTGAGAATACATATGTATTTAAAAAACATTAGTTACCCGGCGGGAGATGGTCTGGACAATCATGTTCATCCATTTCATTGTCATGTGCAGGCATGTTCAAGTCAAGAGGATGTTGATCAACTAAAGGGGAGGATCCACTGGTGGAGGGTACTTATTCAATTTCCATAGGAACTGGTACACCCCGCAACTGTAGATTTTCCACTTGAGACAAAATGGCATTGACCTCRTCRTGTTGTTGTYTCATGGTCATCCGGTGTTGACTRAGAATGTCCAGAATGAAAGAGACTTGAGTGGACAAACCTTGATAGGAAATTTGGAGTTGTTGAAGAGACTCCCAAAGATCGTCGTGGGAGTCYTTAGGTTCYTGATTTTGTCTTCTATTGCGAGGCATGAGGGCCAGTGGAAAAAGTGTAAGAGGATAAAGCTTGCTRAAAAGAACTGAGATTGTTTCGAATGTCCCCTTACTAGCTTGCTAAGTTATTCTTAAATGAATTTCTAGATGCCAAACAATCTCAACCATATGAGGAAGGCCTGCTGGCATGAAGCCACAATTGTCACTAGAAAGCTGCAGAGAAATCACAATATCTAGATGAAGATCAAGTACAGTCATCTAAGCGATTAGGATTCTTGTTACGTTTTCCTGCAAGGCCCCATGATCGGGACAACCTAAAACATACCAAGACACCATGTCATGTTTTTGCTACTCTGAGCTTCAGGTATCATTGTTATCCCTGGACTTCTATCCCATGAACACTTGATACCCCTTGGAGCCTTGGCAATCCTCAACCAGCAAAACAAAGAACAAACCCAAGATTTCTTGGTGCAACTGAATTTTGATGCTTCGTTTCTCCGGGGGCTCAAACTATGGCGATGAATACAAGAGGAGTTCTAGCATGTTCAGAGCATTCCTTGCAATTCCATAATGGCTATCTGGTGGCCATATTGTATGAACATTGGATTAAACCTTGAATCCATCTCTTCTATTGATTCTTACACGAATAGAGGAGAAGGCGACATAACGAGAATGATTTAAGCAGAGAGCGTTATCCCACCTTGCTCGCGTACAGACTGTACTTCGAATATATGATGTTGAGGCCATAATGATATTTCATGTGTGACAGGGGAGGTCGTTGATGCTATGGCAACTTGCTCCCTGCTTGGGTGTGACACCCTGATATCATGCAATGAATTTTAGTGGACATTCATTAATTAAGGTAATGGGTGATGGCTCCCATTAATCCTGATATTCCCTTTTGGCAGCAAGGTGGCCAAGTTGGCTTGTGAGTCTGCCAACCTATTGTTCTCCCTCATGACATGGCGGAAAGAGATCCGAGGGATTTCTTTTATCACATGTTTGATTTTTTTGATAATGTTGCTTAATTAAGCATCCCTTGGGAGGGTCCCTTTGATCATACTTCTTATAGTGTTCATGAAATCACCAATGATGATTATATGTTGGATCCAGTTCTCCTTGATAAGTTGGACCTCTTGGAGAAGAGTGTATTCTTCCGCTTGCTTGTTGGTGGTGATGCTTAAACTCCAAACAAAACTTGTCTCTATATTCCCCCTGGGGTTAAGAATGATCCCTTCCACATTTACCACCCCGAAAAATGATTAAATGTTAAGATGTGTTTTTTAATGTAAATAGTTTAAATTCATATTTTTATAAATTTAATTTTTTCCTCTAATTTTATTTATATTACAATATAATTTTTTTTAAAGCTCTTAGTGACAAAAGACAAAGAATTAACATATATCTAATCAATTAAATTGAATGTAAATAAACAAAAATTGAGTAGCATTTGAAAAAACTTTTAAAACTAAGTTAAAAGTCAAAATATTTTTGTTTTTTAATTTTAATTTTTAGTTAGATATTTTTATTTATATTAAACGATTTATAAATACTAGAGACAAACAAATAAAGATTGATATTCAAAGAAATGGTAAAAGATTTGATAGAGACATAAATTGAATTATAATAGTGTGGCTTTATTGTCTTGTCATTGCACTCACATGCCAAATTTTTTACTTCATTATGATGATGATGGCGATTCATGTAAAGTAATATAATCAAAATGATTTTTAGCTTTCTCAAACACAGATTTGACACGGAATAATTTAGAGCAATCTGCATAGACCTTTATTATGGCAAATTCGTGTTTGCTAATTTTAAAAAATAAAAAATAATGAGATTGTCGAATTATTACGCAGATGG
>JASDQU010307703.1:44543-54814 GCA_032191745.1 Picea mariana
CTCAAAAGTCATTAGGAGAAGCGTTCCAAGATCACTATAGTTTTGATGATTTAGAAGGTTAGGAAGGTCGGTATTTTGATAGATATTTTGAAATTGAGATCTAATTTGGGTATACGTGGGGTACTCAAGGAGAAAGTGATTTTCATCTTCAACCCTCTTGGTGTCACAAAGGTGACATATTTTTTCATACCATGGTGTTTTGAGAATTGTCCAATACCCAGTCTCACTATGTAGTTCATGAGATTTAGTACTAATTTTAGCAATATTGATTCTCTTTTTAACGCTAGTCAAAAAGCACATTTGAAATAAAGAGGCTTGTAGTAGCAACAAAATATGGAAGAAAAAGATATCTTGTCACAACAAAATATGAAGGATATCGTATTGATGAAGGTTCTTTGCTTTCAAAAAATACTTTTCATTTATTACAAGTTACCTAAAGAGAAAGTTGATCTAATTGGAAGTGAAAGACTCAAGTTTTTGGATAATATGCAAGATAGTGGTACAGTGAAGAATCAAATTATCCAAAGAAAGTTGCTAAATTTTGAGAAGAGATAGGTCAAGTTGCATTTGATTAAGTTGCTTAAATATACATTATAATTATTGCTTATAATTGGAAGCTAAAGCAATAGAAACTATTGATGTAAGGGAAGGATGATCTGGTGAAAGAAAGTCTTGAATGAGGGTTTTTGATATATCATCTTGACAAAAAGGTGAGTGGACATGAGAATCACGTGGCAAATGTTCCTTCCTTGTATGTGGCAAAAGCCACTTAACAATTTAGGGTTTTAAGAAAAGACAATGAACCCATGTAGACATTCAAGTCAAGATCCACTTATACCTATCACTTAGCTATACCACCGCCTTTAAAAAAATTGTAAATCTTATATATGAACAATCGAGGAAATTTTCTTCTTCTCTTCCTATTTCAAAGCTATAAAATGACTAATGTAAATCCCCCAAGTCATAATGAGAACATAAATATTATATAAGCTTCGTGTTAAATTTGAATTCTAAATTGGAGACCTTATCATGTGATCACATAGTTAAATCACGTAGAGACAATCAAGTATGATTGGATTTTCTAGTAAGCAATGTCCAAGCACCATGCAAACTACTATTAAATGAGAATTTATGTTGTGTGGAGATGCCTCATGCGCATACTTAACATTGCTTAGACATGTACATATTGTTCCTCATCCCATGTAAAATTCCACCATATGAAAGGCCAAAATTCCACAACCACTCAAAAACTTCGACATGTATACAAATGCTTAATTTAATGAAATTCTACATGGTCTGTAGAGCTTTCCTATTATATATTAATGTGCCCATGAAAATGGAATTTATTAAAATGTCCATGAGCTCGTGAAATGTATAAAAGGTTTGTCAATAGGGTCTAGTTTGAGTGGTTGGGAGGAATGATATTTTTTTTAACTAGAACTGAAGATCGTATTAATATAAGGGGGATGCGTTGAAGAGAACAACAACGTCAAAATTTAGTACAACGTTAGGCTCAAGGCCAATGGATTCGCCTATTGCTAGCAAAGTAAAAGACACATACATCTTTGTATGATACTCCCATACAAATTGGTTGTAGTTTTCTTTTACATATTAACCCAACAAAAACACTACTCTAAAAAACATTTAGTATTAACCTGGCTCTGATACCATATGTAACATCCCGCTCATGCGTGCACATGATTTGAATTATTCTTTGAGGACACTTGCGTGCTAGTGATCCGATTTTGTATATGGTTGTTTGTTTCGCTTATGGATTCCGATGATGATGCTTATGGATTATGATGTTATGTTAATTGATATCTATGTATAGACAAGAGCTATTGAACGGTTTCTCCTGAGTGTGCGGGACACTTGACGGATTGAGGATGTCGATGGCATCAGTGAACCTCCTTGGACTCCGAATCGAATCAGGGAGTGGACTGTATATGGTTTGGGTATTTTTGTTTATGCATATGTGACATATGATCAGGTATATTATGATGTTGTTTATGGATCGTCGACAAGTTTCATCGATGGATGCAGGCTGACGATTGCTTGCTAATCAGACTCACATTAAGAGTAAAGGGCCATCCACAACAACCATAAATTGAGGGAGAGGTGTGGCAGCAACCCTACCACAACCTACGAGCACTCCCTTTGTGGCTCGAATTGTAGGTTAACGATTACCTAGTTCGATATATCCATGATGCCGTGAGGGCGGATTGAGACAGTCACTCACGAAGATTCTAAGGGGCACGCAATAAGGCATGGTCGTTATTCCTTAAAGGCCCTTAGTCTCTCACAAGGCCGCCTGATGGAGTATTGACTCCAAGGGTTGGACAACTACCAAAATCAGTCAAAGACGAGTGGCACCCTTGGAGCACGTAGTGCGTCTTGAAGGGCATGACACATAAATAAAACATGAATAAAGGCGAGTGGCACCCTTGGAGCACGTAGTGCATTTTGAAGGGCACGTCACGATTTTAATAAAGGTGAGCCAATGAACCTAGGTCCCTAGAAAACAATCGAACTCCGAATCGAGTCAGGGAGTGGACTGTATATGGTTTGGGTATTTTTGTTTATGCATATGTGACATATGATCGGGTATATTATGATGTTGTTTATGGATCGCCGACAAGTTTCATTGATGGATGCAGGCTGACGATTGCTTGCTAATCAGACTCACATTAAGAGTAAAGGGGCCATCCACAACAACCATAAATTGAGGGAGAGGTGTAGCAGCAACCCTACCACAACCTACTAGCACTCCCTTTGTGGCTTGAATTGTAGGTTAACGATTACCTAGTTTGATATATCCATGATGCCACGAGGGCGGATTGAGACAGTCGCTCATGAAGATTCTAAGGGGCACGCAATAAGGCATGGTCCTTATTCCTTAGAGGCCCTTAGTCTCTCACAAGGCCGCCTAATGGAGTATTGACTCCAAGGGTTGGACAACTACCAAAATCAGTCAAAGACGAGTGGCACCCTTGGAGCACGTAGTGCATCTTGAAGGGCACGACACATAAATAAAACATGAATAAAGGCGAGTGGCACCCTTGGAGCACGTAGTGCATCTTGAAGGGCACGTCACGATTTTAATAAAGGTGAGTCAATGAACCTAGGTCCCCAGAAAACAATAATTTTTTTGATGTGGTCAGCCTTAAAATAAATATTGAATGAGTAATTTTTATCAATTATAAAATCCCCTAAAAAAAATCTAAGCCTAGGTCTAAATAGGGTAAGAAGACTAAAAACTAAATAAAATTAATAAAAGGGGGATGAAGAAAAATCAAGTTAAGAATTAAAAGAGAAATATTTCATCTAAATATTTAATTAGTGATTATGTGCAAGACATGCTAAATTGGAACTAAGACAAGAAAATAAATGAATGTAAAAAGGAATGTGGAAACATAGAAAGGAATCTAGTCTAGTCTAACTAAAGAACTTTCCTAAATGAAACACAACTAAGTTTTAGAAAGGCATCAACCATTAAAAAAGAAATAGAGGGAATAAAGGGACAACAATGAGTGTTTTTAGGAGCGTTTTTAGGATGGGTGATGAAAATTGACATTTAATTAAATTAAATAAGTGAATTTTTGGTGCAACTAAGGGATCAGGTGACAAGTGTACGGGGGAGATTATTTCCTAATTAATTTTTAATAAAACGAATAAAATGTACAAATGGCAAGTGGTTACTAAGAAAAACTCTATAAAAGTAATGGCGGAGAGGAGGAATGGATCATGACTGGTATGCGTAAGGTTGTGCTGCCGGAATTTATTTGACTGATTTTACTTGTGGGATTTGAGATACCCAGCTCGAAAAGGGAACGATAGCTCGACCTTGCGAGGAGAGCTGGGAGCTAGATATTTCTTTGGTTTGTGTGCGTGGCCCCTTTGCGGCTCGGGGGGCTAAGGGGGAAGAAGAGTACCCCTAGCGTTGACTGGGAGGTAGCGGTGAAGTCTTCATGGTTAGCAAGCGAGGAGATGGACGTAGCAAGATCACGGGAGATCATCTTCGAAATTCAACTCATCGGATATAGTATTTTTATTTTTGAAATTGCACTTGTAAAAGATTAAATTGTGAATGAGTTTTAACAATTGCCGCAACCATTTGTATTATGAATATCGTTGATAATTTCCTTGTCGCTGAAAATAAATCTTGGATGTGAATTTTGGAGAATATAGCTTGCATTCTTGGAGAAAACTATAAAATTAATAAGATTTATGTTTTAAGAAGGTTGCTTGACTTATCCCACCAATCAAATTCTCAACGATGGGGAAATTCATTTTTATAATATTGTTATTAAGTTTTTATATATCTTATTTTTGGGATGTTTTTTTGAAAGATTATTTTCCCTCATAAAAAAATTTCTATTCTTATGTTCTCATCTGCTTGAAATGATTCAAACCTATATCGAAACCTTGTTAAAAGAAACTCTTGGTTGCTGTGAAAGCCAATTATGTTCTTCGTCCCTTCGAATGACTATAAATTATACTATTATGGAAATTGTTCTGTATTCTACATGATTAGCACAACTTTCTTTTGCGTTATGAATATCTTGTTTTATCCACAGTTAGGATTAAGACAACCTTCTTCTGTTAACTTAAATTCCAAATTTGCTTCATCAAAACCTAAGAATTGATTGACACTGTTACCATATTTGTGTGCGTAAGATAAAATATTGATGTGTGTTTTTTAATAGTAAAGACAGGTGGGTTGCACTATGTAGGGGGAATCTCATCTCACCATCGGTCAACTATTCTGTGTATATCAGTGTTAGTTCTCAACTGTGAGGTGCGTTGGTCCATGTCAAGATAGGTAGTCCTACCTTTTTTGCTAGGGTATGATGGTTTATTCGCAGCCTGAAGCTTGTACAACCCAGGTATATATGGTAGTGATAGGGTTGTGATTCAGTTCGTAATGATGTTGTGAGCTCTAGAATTCGAAAAATTCTGGGTCACAGTAATTCACGAATTCATATTCTGGAATTAGCATGGTCACTGTAAAAAGGGGGTTGGTGTAAAACTGAGACCGTCCTTGGCAGGCTCATCGATTTTTTGGGGGTTTCCTTCTGTGGTGAATTGCCTTCAGAGATCTTCCACGAATTTCACTGAGTTCTCCAACGATCTCATTCAGATCTTGCCGGAGATTACCAACGATTCTCCCAGTAAGCCCATCAAAACCTTACCTGATTCAACACAATTTTCTTCAACGATTTTGGCCAGAGTTTGATTACGAGTGGTTCCTGTAGAGAATCTCACTTTGGGTGTATTCTCAACATTTCGTTGAGATCTTTCTCACCAGGGCGAGTTTCCCTCCTGCTCTTAGAGGGACACTTCCTGTAGTGTTTGCCTGATGTAGTTTTCTTGTTAGCTAACTGCCAGGTCCCTTGCAATTCGCAGCTACGATTGTCAACGGATTTCCTGAACCCTAGCAAATCTTTAGCATCTGCCAACGATTTTACTTGGGTTCCTTGCAACCCCGCCTAGCTGATCTGATAGTCACGATTTTTCCTTGCTAGTTGCCAGCGTTTTCCCTGGGCTCTTTGCAATTGCTCAGTGGACGCCAGCTAATCCCCCTCGCTCAGACTGCTACCATTGTGTTTTACTTAAGAGGGAAAACCCTTCCGAGATTTCCTCCTTGTCCGCCGACTTAGACGGTGCGTCGACCAAGTTGGCCTTAAGACTTGGGTGTCAACGAGATTGCTCGTCCCCCCTAACTGCAGTTTGACGAAACTTTTCCTCAATTTTTCCTTACTCAAGTTTATGCCAGCTGGCGTTGCTTCTTAAATTTAAATAATTTAAGGACTAGTTTTTGTCTCGTACTAGTTTGTGATTGGTTGAGTTCCCCATGTTTTAATTCTTTATTGATTGATTTTCCCCGAAGTTACTTTAAATAAGATTTTTTTAGGAATAATGATGTGTAGTCCCTATTTCATAAGACGAACCCCTTTTTAATTTTACATTACCCTTTAGGTATGGGAACTCTTAATTTTAGACATCCTAGTTCGGTGGGTTAGTTCCTTACTTTTATTGGGTTAGTTGGATTCTTTTGACCCTTTCTAACAATCAAGGGAAACCTTAGGGGCTTATATTTTTACACCACATTTTATTACACCTTGACTTTTCTTCACTTATATCAAAATTGGGATGTTATGATCTAGAATGGAATAAATTAATTGTTGTTTTTAAATGCATCAATAAAGGATATTGATGGTTCAATACTAATGTCCTTAATTAGATGAACATGGTTAGAATTAGATCTCTTCCGACACTAAGTTTTTATTGATCTTATGGTTCTCGCTACCTTTTTATAATTTTAACTTACCCACTCACTTCCATTATAGCTCAAAGATCTCTAAGTATGACAAATTATCATGTTCCTTTTGATTAAGTGAGGGTTATGTGAGAAGAATGTTCTAGATGTGGTGGTTTATGTCGAATTGCTTCATGTTGATAATTGCGTCAATGAATTGATACATGTTAAGGGAGGATGGAATCTTGATGGAATGCTTCCCAGTTGGATAATCACAAGCTTTAAATGATATATGATTGTTCTAGACTTGGTAGCGCCTTGAGTTTAATGTGATACATGAGGGTTAAAAGAATGGATTTCTCGTGCCATTGAAAATAAAATCGATGAGTACCCTTGTGCCTTGAAACCTGCCGATGTTTATGTATTTAGATTGCTCACTCTATGGGATATTGATGGTGTATGAATGGTTAAGTTATTAGATTACTTGCGCCTTTAAATTTGTTAATGTATGATTGATTTAGTAATTAAATTATTTTGCATCATTGAATATTGATGATGCATGATTGAATTAGAATTTGGTGACTATTGCGCCTTTAAAAATTGTTGAAGTGTCATCGATTTATTAATTGTATTCTCTTGCACCTTGCAAAATAAAATCAATATCTCTTGCGTCTTGAATTGTTGATGTGTAAATGATGGATTAATTGAATAGAATGCTCTCACGCAGTTCAATAATGTGATGTATGACTAGTTGAGGATTTAGACTCCTTGCGCGCACTAAATTATAATGTAATGTATGGTTTTAGATATTAGTCTTTTTGCGCGAAATGCAAATTTTATTATGACGGATGATTGCATATTGCGATTGGGATTTGCACCTTGAATATAACTGATAAATGATTTTGCGCCTTGGATTTAATATGGTCTATGATGTGTTATACGAATGATTACTCGTGTGCCATGTTTAATTGTGGAACAAGATTGATGGATTGATGAAGTTGATTATCGTTGATGTTGTTGATTTAACATAGTTAGTTTGGACTTGATTGTGCTAGTGGGATGTAGACACCTCCTTGTTCCTCAGAATAGTCGCCAGCCCTAAGACCTTAAATGGTTAAAATCAATTGGAACCTAGGCTTGAGCATTGCTTATGTGTCCTGGAGGTCCTAACCTTGCAAGGTAGGTTGGGTGGGTAGTCATTTTATAATCTTTATCTGATTGAATGTTGTTATAATTTGCTTCAAGCTTTTATGATGTGCTAATTTGCTATGATATTTATGTTATGTGTCACTATCCTTAGTTGACGTGTTGATGGCGTCATTAGTGATTTCCATGATGAGTAGCTGGTACTGCTTTACTTATGAAGTTGTTGAATAGGGGCTGCCTTGATCATGTGTTGATGTTAAATTCTTAATGCGTAACTTTTTTTTTACCTTGTATGCTTCAACTTTTCTTAGGCGTAACAGAGGGACGTTACAGATAGGTAAAGTTGCATTTGATTAAGTTGCTTAAATATACATTATAATTATTGATTACAATTGGAATCTAAAGCAATAGAAACTATTGATGTAAGAGAAGGATGATCCAGTAAAAGCAGGTCTTGAATGAAGGTTTTTGATATATCATCTTGACAGAAAGGTCAGTGGACATGAGAATCACGTGGCAAATGTTCCTTCCTTGTATGTGGCAAAAGCCACTTAACAATTTAGGGTTGTAAGAAAAGACAATGAACCCATGTAGACATTCAAGTCAAGATCCACTTATACCTATCACTTAGCTCTACCACTACCTTTAAAAAAATTGTAAATCTTATATATGAACAATCGAGGAATTTTTCTTCTTCTCTTCCTATTTCAAAGCTATAAAATGACTAATGTAAATCCCCCAAGTCATAGTGAGAATATAAATATTATATAAGCTTCATGTTAAATTTGAATTCTAAGTTGGAGGCCTTATCATGTGATCACATAGTTAAATCACGTAGAGACAATCAAGTATGATTGGATTTTCTAGTAAGCAATGTCCAAGCACTATACAAACTACTATTAAATGAGAATTTATGTTCTGTGTAGATGCCTCATGAACATACTTAACATTTCTTAGACATGTACATATGGTTCCTCATCCCATGTAAAATTCCACCATATGAAAGGTCAAAATTCCACAACCACTCAAAAACTTTGACATGTATACAAATGCTTAATTTAATGAAATTCTACATGGTGTGTAGAGCTTTCCTCTTATATATTAATGTTCCCATGAAAATGGAATTTATTAAAATATCCATGAGCTCATGAAATGTATAAAAGGTTTGTCAATAGGGTCTAGTTTGAGTGGTTGGGAGGAATGATTTTTTTTTAATTGGAACTGGAGATTGTATTAATATAATGGGGATGCGTTGAAGAGAACAACAACGTCAAAATTTAGTACAAAGTTAGGCTCAAGGCCAATGGATTCACCTATTTCTAGCAAAGTAAAAGACACATACATCTTCCTATGATACTCCCATAAACATTGGTTGTAGATTTATTTTACATATTAACCCAACAAAAACACTACTCTAAAAAACATTTAGTGCTACACATATTCATTGTCTTCGACTTCTTGTTCTCCACTGAGAGGAGAATTTCCTTCCACCTCCATTCAGACTGTATCTATACCCCCATTTCTTCATCTGAAATTCCTCCTTGGTGGGACACTAATGAACCCTGATTGATCGAAGCTAAGAAAGAGTGTTGTGGATGTACCAAAGATCGCAGATGATGACATTCAATTTCCAAACTATCAATTCATTAGACTTGAGTCCTAACCATGCTTGTTAAATTCATCATTCTTTGTTCTACTTTCTTCAAATTAGTTGAAACATGCAGGAGGGCCTATCTATTTGCCTCTGCAATTTCTTTGTGTCTTCAAAGTATACACTTGATTTCACTCAAAGAAGGGTCCATTATGACCCAATACATACAACCATAGCTTCCAAACATCCAAAAGGCAACCCTAATTCGCAGTTTGGAAATACTAAAGGTAAGGAAGAAATTTCAACTTTTACAACCAAAATAATTGAGGCTTGGAGTCTTACACTAAGGAGAGCAAAGAGATAAAACCCAAGGACTAAGATAGGCTTGGACAAAGACTGATACTTTTCTAGCACAAACTGTTGTCCATGCCAACTAATTCCCACCCCCAACATCGAACAACCACTAGCACCCAATAGAAATACCATAGAGCAGAGCAACGACGAACCAAACTACTTGAGGAATGAATGAAATTCATATCAAAAACTCCTCGCAGATAAAATCCTCTTAGCACCAAATGAAATGAATGTTGCCATCAAGTTCGGTCATATTCAAGTGTGTAATCTGCCTGGACACACCACCTACTAGGCCTTTTTCATGCCACATGTCCCAATTAATTAAACCCAAAGCATTGTAATTATGGTATCGAGAGCAACCCCATTACCCCATTTAAGACAAATTTGCCCCCGTTGAGCCTAGATGCAACCTTAGACAATTGATCAACATAAGTGTTATGTTCTCGTTTAATATGGTATATGAAAACCTCTTTAAATTCAACTAGAGGAGTGATGGAGCGAGATAAGATACTGTTGAAAACATTATTCCCGACATCAGATCTTTTGATAATTTCCTTGGTCACCATCATAAAATCACCAAGATAATAATCTTGGTAATTCTATTTTCTCTCGCAATTTTGACTCCTTCCCAAAGGCCTCAACGATGTTATTTGAAACATTGCCCAATCCCCAAACATAAGGAGCGACTAGATTTCCTTTGGGATCGCGAAGACTCCCACCCGCTCCTGCCACCCCTTGTTGGGAGGAATGATTGTTATCCTATCCACTCAAGTTCAATTTTTGCAAGTGATATGTTAATCTCTTTATGAGTATATTGTTATAATGACATTGAATCTTGTGTTGAAAAAATCTAATTTAGCTTTGATTCCATCCTTGAAATGAGAGGAAATACCTAATATACGACATCAATGGTATGTACCT
>JASDQU010307704.1:81249-91843 GCA_032191745.1 Picea mariana
TCTTCTTGGGTTGAAGATTCAATGCAGGTTTGTTCTTAGACCTCAAGTTATACCTTGGTTGGACCTCAGCCATTATAGAATTAGTCGTTTATTGACATACAGCAAAATCGGTGTTGTTTATGTCCTCGTCTTTATTTGACGGTTGTTGAGTGTTCAAGGACTTCTCGTAATCTTTTTTCGTTAAGTAAGGTTGTGTACAGTCGTCACCTAAATTCGTCATATCTTCATTCAAATCTTCGAAATCTTGCAGGTCATTTCCTCCTATAAAATTTTCATTTTTTAAAGGGGTTTGAATTTTTTGGTCTTCATTTTTAACCTGCCTTTGTTGATTTTGAGGATTAGGGTTTCTTCTGAATTCCCTCTTAACGAAAGGATCAGCTTTGGATTGATCTAGCTCCATTCTAGAAATTTTATTTGATAACTCCTTAATTATCCTAGCCATATCATCCATTTTTGTCGTCTGTGGATCTATTTGACCCTGAGGGTCCCGCTTGTTCCCTAAAACGTTTGTTTTCTCGGTTTCCCATTTCTACCTTGGTTTTCAACTTGCCAGAAGCCATCATATTAGACTCAATTTCTACGACAGCATCCTACATTCAGGTTAGGGTAGCCCCCCTCCTTTCTCTCAAAAGGAGTGCGAAATCATATTCGAAGGCTCCCGCAAAGGTCACCTTGGCTGCGGGTTGGGACGGTTTAACTTCAACTGGGATCTTATTATATAATTTGTTAAATATTTGAATGAATTCCATAACAGTTTCCAAAGATTTTTTCTTTAAAGAGCCGAACTCTGTCAAATAATATAAATGGTCTTTTCGCCCCATTGTCTAAGGAAAGCGTCTTCCAAGGCATCATAGGATAATATTGATCGTGCGAGTAGACTTCGAAACCAGGTTCGTACCTGTCCTTAAAAAGTTTGAACAAATAGAATTGAATATACATCTTTGCGTTCAAGGCCTAGAATATCGGCGAACTGATCAAAGAAGTTTATATGTTCGGCTGCGGTCAAGTCCCCTTCCCCTGTAAATTTAGGTAAGTTTTTTATCTAATTTTCAGGAATGTCGTGAAGAGGGACAGGCATGACCAAAGGTGCATATCTCACAACTACTTTAGAGAAGACTCTGGGAGGCGCTTGGCCCCCCGCTCCTCCTCCTGGAGCCACTCCACCTCCTCCTCTGGCGGCCGCCATTGGTACTACCTGGTAGGGAAAAGGTGTGTTATATAGAGGGTTCTAGAAGACTAAAAGTGAATTTCTAGCTTCTTTGAGAGATGAGAAAAGTGAAGATGGGTGAAAAGAGATGCGAGGACTCGGCTCCTCATATTTGCAAGAGATGTAATCAGGGGATCCCGCGGGTGTGGAATTTGAGTATATGGTATACTCTTCGAGACTCGGTGAGGTCGAAAAGTCTAACTGAAGAGTTGGCGAGATATCAATCTCTGATAAATTCACTACAGGGTTTTTACCTTTGTCTATGCTAAAGGTTGTCGAATGGATCTCATGTTTAACTTCAGAGAGAGTTAAAGTTGGGTTGACGGTTTCAGGGAGGGGATCGTGTGAAGTTGAAGGTTCAAAGGAACTCTTGGTATTGAGTTGTGGTCACTTAAGTTGGTAGACTGCAGTGGTTGGCTTAAGGGAACCTCTAACTTTCAGTGTTTTTTCGGGATCGAAAATGGGCGTGGTCTGTTTACCCTCCGGGTTTTGTCTGGTGTTCCTTCGACAGGATACCAGCTTATTTAAACATGGAGTCGCCAAGTGAAATATAATACAAGCATTTATAAGGTGTTCACTCTTTGTTCACTATCAAAGGGTGAAACTTGGAAAAATGTCGTTCTTCCCAGGGAAAAGGTTTTGTAACTTCGTTCCCCAGCAATGGTGCCAGAAAGATGTTGTTCCAGAGTTTGTACTTAAGGCTTAGAAAGTATAGTGTCTAGGCATCCGGAAGTGAGTAAAGGATAAAAAAGGGAGAAGAGTCAACCTTCGGGAAAGGAAGCTAAGGCTGATTTCCAGATTGTCGTTGTCTCGCTTCCAACTATTCCTGGATGTTTATATCTCGTTCAATCGTGGCCCGTGAACGTTCAAGTCCTACCCGGTTGTTGGTAGTTTTAAGTATGGTATCGAAAAGGTTTAAAGAGATATGGGTTTGGTCTGATAAGCCGGGTTCAATATTAGGCTATCTTACAACGGGGACAGTCATAGAGAAATAGTAAAATTAAAGGAGAGTTCGAGGTTTTTGATGTTGTATCAATTTGATCTTATAAAAGAGAACTTTTTAAACCAATAATAAAGATAAATTAAAAACCAAATGCCTTTTCTAGTAACTGAGTTATATTTTAAATAAATGGTGTGTGAAATGTGAGAAAAACATTAAGCTCTCTATAATGCGAGGCTCCTATCAAGGGAGAATCTCACCCTGTAAACAGAGGAAGAAAAAGATAAGAAAAAATATGACGAAGCGTAATATATAACAATCTAAGAATATTACAGGTCTTGTACCTGCTAATAGCCGATACAGAGGAAAATATGTAAACAATATAGACAATTAAAAATCGATCACCACAGTAGAGGTTTTACTAAATTTCAATGTACATTCATCAGACATATATATGCGAAATGAAATTGAATATGAAATCACAGAAGAAACAAACTCATAACACAGTCTTGACGGAATCAGGAATCTTCGGATTGCTTTGTATTAATTCCCGAAAAGAGATAGTCTTTATTACAATCAACCAAAAAGGTCCAGCCCTGTTTCTTTCTTCTAATTTTTATATTTATAAAAACTTCTACATGCTGGAAGTTCAATCGCTTCAGGAGTATTTTTGGTTACAAAAAATAGGAGATTAGACATTTCAATTCTTTGTCTCTGTCTTTCTTTCGGGCAACTGGAATGCCTTCCTTTCTTTTCTCTTCGAGTTCTGAAAATATAACAAGCAGACACTTGTCATTTATTGATACCCAAAACCTGCCCCTTCATATGCTCGGTACAAGTGACACATTTCTCCACCAGTTGGGCTATCAACCTGGAAGGTTCTGTTTGATTATTTGCCTCAAAAGTGTAATAATCTTTCACTAACTGTGGCAACTTCCCTTCTACCTGTCGATCTTCGGCGCTGATAGAACATAAATGTACACTTGTTTTTATTAGCCATTTATCTACTTGGATTATATCCGTCTGGGTTATCTATGATATTTCAACCAATTCTCTTTCCTCATTCTCCTTTATATTGAGCAGATGCTTGGCTATATTAATCTGGCCCAGTGCCTCATTGTTGTTTTCACTATCGAGATTCAACAACCCCCTATCTATGAAGCCGAAAGTTTCTTCACACAAGTTTCTTACCTCTTTAACTCGTTGTTTGCCTTCTGATATGTTATGCTCCCATGTCTTTAGCAAGATGTTACCTCGAGTTTTCTCTGGGATGGAGAGCCTGGAACTACTGCCCATTTCCTTTTTGTCGTGGCTATAACAGCCTCTTGGAAGACGACCCGAACTGCCCCAGCTTCTTTTTCTTTGAAGGAGATGTTTTCCAATGCTTGATCAATGAGTTGGTAGTGATTTTGAATAGTTTCCACTTTAGCAAGTAAACCTTGTTGAACGGTCGATATTCTTTTTCGGATTTCTATGGCTTGGGATTGGAATATCCCGATATCTATCATATGGCTTTTGGCAAAGTTTAATTTGGCTTGCAGCTGCCCTATCAATTCTTCTTGATGGCTTATCTGTGATTCACTGGTCTGGGCCACCTGCTGTGTTTGTTCGAGATCAGTTTTGAGCCACTTGATTTCCTTTTGATCAGCTGCTCTAGCTTGCTCTATACCCGAATTCGCCTGATCTTTGGCAGTTGTCTTTGTTGTAGCCAGTTTAGCCTCCAAATTTTTGATTAAGCGGTTTTTCCGCTTCAACTGATCTCTTAGGGACTCGACAAAATATTGATTGGCTGTAGTAAAAGCCCCCAATGTCCCTGCTATCTGAGTTGCAAATTCTTGCTTCTTCATATCTTTTCCATCGACTGAGATTTTAAATTTCTTAGCTACCTTGCCTGCTTCTTGATAAAGATCTTTCTTCACAATAGCCTTTCTCTTCTTATCGAAGAATAATTCATTGGGAGGCAATTCTTCCACCATTATGGGTGATTTTTCTTCTCCGAAAATCCAACCAACGTCTAGGACCCCTTTCGTGGATTGTAGGGGGGTAACAAAAACAATAGGACTACCGATCTGCTTGGATGATTTCCTCAGAGTAACAACTGAGGTTGATTTTCTTGTAGGGTTGGGGGTCTCGAATTCTTGTTTCGGGCCCCCAGTTTGCTTCTTCTTCTCTTGGTGTTCTTCTTGGCTAGATGATGAATCCTTGGAGCCCTTGGCTTCCACTTGTTGTGCATCTATGGTCGTCGGGTTCTTTCCCTATAGGACTGGGGGAAGGCAGCTTCGCCAGTGTTCTTGAAATTTGAAAAAATTGGCCATCCCTTCGGGCGACAGAGCTTGTATCCAACTCAAGACCTCTGCATAGGATATCGCACCTCGAAAAATATCATCATGAGGTGAATTCTTGTGTTCATATATTTTAAGGCCACAAATAGCTAGGTGATTACTCACGACCCTGTGTGGGTCGTGTTTCTTGAACTCAATGTGGACGAGTTTAATATCTTTCAAGGCTACTGCCTCGGCCTTTGCGTGTCCGAAATCTAATAAAGAATAGGTATTCAAATGAATGGGGAAGGGTGGCCATACCTTTTTTGAAAATCCTTTAAGCTCTTTGCTTATGCCACCAATCACGATTTGCCTAGCGATTTCGCGACAAACCAGCCTATTTGGTATAAATAATGGTAGAGCATATAGAGGAACAGAAGTGTCGAAAACCCTGATATAGAAAAATTTTGCCTCTACGTACCAGTCGGCCACACTGCTCAAGTTGGCTATGATGCTATCTGAAATCCTGGGCAGTGGATTACCGAAGATGATGACATGCATCGGCACCATTAACCAATTGAAAATCTCGTATACGAAGTCTGTGGCCTTATCCTCCCAAAGTTTTGAATGGTAAACATGGATAGGCTTAGCATCAGATGGAGTCTAGCTCCAACTCATCAGGGGAAAAGGTGTCATGAAACAAACGGTGTCCATGATATATGCAGACATAAAAAATGAAGTGGCCTTCCCATTTTCCTTTTGCGTCTGATATTTTGTAATACGACAGGTTAAGCTGTCTGACAACAGTTTGGCCCAGTCGAAGGAACAACCTTTAGCGACTGTATGAATTAGAGGCACTCACGGGAGAAAGAAATGTGTGGTGTCCTCCCTCCCATACAATCTGTAGGTCATCATTGCTATGTAGTTGTATTGTGGTTCCAAAGAAGAGATTGAATNGCCCTGAACTTTGCGGGGTGCGAGACCCAATCCTTGATCAGATCAGACAAGTTTCTGTCGTATTGATCGCATTCCTTCCGCTTAAAACTTTCCAGAAACTTAGCATTGTGTGAGAAGCTTGATGTGGATGGAAATTGGTACATCACCTGCAATTGTTCTAGTTTGAAAGTCCCGATAGTCACTTTCTGCTCACTAATAATGGCTCTGGTCGGGATATCCACATGATCCAATGCCCATTAGATCATATCATAATATGGAAGGAGTCATGGCCTAGCCGCTACCTTATGCATCTCTGATTGAACGACGATCTTGTATTTGGAAGCCAACTCGTCTCTCTCATTATCACTAGAATCGTCTGAACAATTCACCAATTCGGACTGCAAAACCTCGGAAACGTATGACTAGGTTTTGATAGAATCAATACTTCGGGGCAAAGTATCAGAAACAGTATCCACACCTTGCCCTGAACTCTCAGCACTCACCTTGGAAGCTTTTCATGGGGCCATGATAGAGGACTCTGACTTATCTCTCCTGCAACAAAAATGTGTATACATACAGAAATTAGCTCAGCGAGAGAGAAGCTTCTTTGCGCAAGATAGAAATGGAATTTGAAATAATGAGAGAAATAACTCTATATCCTGACCATTTAAAACCCTGGTGTCCTTACGAACAGAACAGTCAAATCATTTTTTGGGAAAAGATCTTGCCATAAAAACAACATCTTTACCTATCACTTCAAATAAATGCCATAAATTTTGACGGGTGACACAAGTTGGCGCAAAACATTTAAAATTAATCCATAAATGGAGTGCATTAAAATTTGTATTAATGTACTGATTAATCTGGTTCATCTTTTTAATTTAAACTTTCTTTAATCGTTAATCACCCTTTTCAGCGTTCGCCGTATTGGGAGATTTTACTTCTAGCTTTTGAGCCCTTAAAACCCGAGATCGCGAGGACACGATCTAGTTAAGAAAAAACGTAGTCTGGATTAAGTGTTTAATTAATCATGTTTAATTAACATCATGACTTCGCAACTCGGGGCTTCGAAGGTAGAGTTTCTTGGAAAAGCGTATGACGAGTCGCGAAATCCTGATAGAGCTTAACTATGGTAAAACTATTCACCCCTGACACTAACTCTGGTAACCTGCGCGAATGTCTCGCGATTTCACCTATCAGAGTTATGACAGTAAGAATTTTGGGGAGGGCAAATGCCGAGACGCGAAATCCCAACAACACTTAACTAAGGTTTAAGGAACTTTACTCTCGGTGCTAACCTGGGTAAGCTTTCAAGGTTATTTCATGACTTTGCCCATTGGGGCTTGGAAATAGTGTGATTTGTAACTCCCGAAACGCGATATCCCGAGGTAAAGAAAAGTGAAAAAGATCGTTCAACGGTTAAATGGAAATGGCATTAGGATTACAATGATCATCGCCACTTTTCATATCGGGACTACTGATATTTTCAGTGGGTAAAGGTCACGAAGTAAAAGACAAGTTAAAACGCCAACCTTTGATTGTAAGAATTACACTTAAACTAGTCGAAAAAGGCGGGTCCAACAGGTTGCTTGAAGACCTGATGTCAATTGCAAACCTTTACTTCTCCCTCACTAAGTCTTCCTCCTATTCACTTTTACTCTCATTCACTCACTGAAGTTAAACACTCATTCACATTTACATATAATTTGTTGGGTTCTGGGATAATCCTCATTGCAGTATGAGGCTGATTCTTAGTTCTAACAGAACCAATACGCATCCTAGTCCAGAAATTCAAAGTTCTCAGGAAAAAATCTATAGGGATGGTAAATATTCAATGTAACTGCTATGATCCTGAAGATGCTACATGGGAGCACAGAGAAAACATGCAAGAAGAATACCTGCAAAGTTTTGACAATTTTGAAGAAAATAGAATATAAGAATGCAAGTCTACTCCATTTTGAGCAACTTGAGTTCCAGAGTCACATCTCAGAGTCCTAGCCAACTTGTGATGGGGGCCCTAAAAAATGAATGGTACAACCCAATGGACTAGGAACAGTGAAGGGGGTACATTCCTTGGGTCAGTGGGTTGAGAGGAACAAGAGATTATGGTTGGAACTGTTGCGAGAGTTGTAAAGTTGCAATTTTTTTTATTTCTTAGTATTATGATGTAAATTTGTGCATGTATATTGGCACAGTGCTTACCATGGATGATGCACAATTTTAGGGGAGGGGGAATGTAACTTCTCCACTATAATCCTCATTTTAATTAATGCTTAATGTAGATATAATGTGTGGCCACGACCAAGCGATTTATATGTGAATTGTATTTCTGAATTTTAATAATAAAATATGATGCCAGCTACTGGGGGATATGGACAGAGATGGGGGATGATTAATCCACAATAGAGGGGAGGGTATAAGATAATATCTTAGAGTGGTCCAAGGGGGAATTACCCATGTCTATTAGTTCAACTCGCTTCCTAAAATTACTATTAGTATATGAACCTTCTAATTTCTGATTAAGTGTCCCCAAAGCCAATCATGGAATGCATGTAAGAGGGTGGGTGTGAGAAGTCACATCCCATAGTTATTGGGAGCATGGGGGCTAAGTATAAATAGTTTGGGGAAGAGTGTAAGTCAAGCAAGCAAGCCAAAGGAGAGGAAATTCGTATGGGAAGTTACAATAGTCTTAGATAGTCAATATTTTGGCATGAACACCAACGAGAGAGAAAAAAACAAGAGCTTGGAGTTGGAGCAACCATGGAGAGTGAATTCTGGAGTATATTTGGAGTAGAAGAATGAAGATATAGGTTGTCACTGTTGAAGAGTGAACTCCTATGTGAGTTGCACTGTAACAACAAGTGTTTGCTATTATTTTTCAGGTAGTTTTCCTAGTAGTGAGCTCTCTTGAGTTTCCCAGTAGTGAGATTCCTAGTTACATGTGCCAGAGAGACCCTGATAAATGAATGGGATTCCCTATGGAATGAGAGAAGTGAAGGGATACATTCCTTGGGTTGGGAAGGTTGAGAGGAAGAGAGATGGTAGAAAAATGGGATAGTTGTAGGAGAATACCATTGGTTCTGGGAATTTTTTATTTGTGAGTGGACAATGAGAGAACACCCTATTTTGTGGATTGCTAGCCCTAGCTCAGGGGTGACTTGTTGTTGAGATTTGGAAAATAAGTCTATGTTTGGGTGGAACATTTGTCCCAAGCAGCTGGTTGCACAACGTTTTTTAAAAGCTAGTGTTTGATCTTGTTTTTGTGTTGCATTATGAGTTTAATTGTTGTTTATAATAAGAGATTGTTGAATATTGTAAGTTTTGTTGTGACAAATTGTTCCATTGGAATATCCATGAAAATTTATTGACCATATCAAGATCAGAGAAAATTTCTTTGGGTTTTTTGTGGGAAGTTATAAGATTTAGGAATTTGAGTAATAAAGAGGTATTAAAACCCTAGCCATGGTGGGCGAGTCCAATAAAAAATAATGGGATGAGTTGGAGGAGATATTTTCAAAGTTGGAAGCACAAGTCACTGACATGTCTTACAACATGGCCATCTTCATGGTAGCTCTGGAAAACAAGTTTGGACCTTTCAGGGAGTTTGGTAGATCTAACTTAAAACCTGTCTCCTATAGGAAATCTGGAGATAATAAAGACCCAAAAAATGAGTCAAAAAAAAGAGCTAAAGAAAGAGACACCAAGTTCTAGTGCCATCACTTCTTTTGAATATCTGTTTAAAGTGAAGTGGTGGTGAAAATGAAACCCTACTAAGGTGAGATTCATGTTGTTAAATTTATTCAATGGTTGCAACAAATATAAGTTTATTTCAGTGTTCATAAGATATGAGAAGAGTAAAATATTAATTTTCCCAATTGAATATATAGAGCCATGCCCAAAGTTGGAGGGAAAGTCACATGGAGATGCTTAGGCTAGAGGGTGATCCCCCAGTAACTAAGCGGGAGGTGTCTAAAACCCTCATTAAGTCCTAGTTATATCATATTTGGTATGAAAAGGACTTGTGGATATGTTGGCATTACATATGGTAGAAGTAAGGGCATAGTGTGCAAGAGTACACCATTGAGTTCAGAAAACAAGTCATTATGTTGTGTATATCTCCCAAGTATCTAGGAGGTCTACATGGTCATTTAAGGAGGAAAGTCATGCTCTTTAAATATAGGAAAACTTATGAGGCCCATGCGAAAGCATAGTATTTGGAGAATATGGACAAGAAGAAAGGAAAACCATGTGGTTCCAAGTAGAAAGAACACCAACATGCTTCCAAGGAGGGAAAGAGGAAGTGGAAAGGATAGTATAAGAAGACAACAATGACATCACATTAGTGCAAGGATCTGAATAAACAATGTGATCACCATAACATTGATGGTCACATTGAATATAAGTGTTCAAAGCTACATCCAAAAATGAATCCAAAGAACACAAAGAAGGATTCCAAGAACAAGGACATACTAGCTATGGATTCATGTAACCATATCAAGAGTAGCATAGGTGTAAATGAAAAGAGTTTTTCCATCACGGAAGGAGGTGAACCTAAGTAGCTTCCATCCTAAGGAAGAGAAGGAGATGACAAAACTTTTCCATATCAAGATCTACATTAAGAAGATGAAGGTGGATGCTCCATTTGATTATGGTACTTCATAGGCCAACTTCATTGTAGAGGACCTAGTAAGAGGAGATGTCACCTAACAACCCTAACTAATCTCTCGTTAATTACCCACTTTACTTATGGGTGAACCAAAATTGCATAAATTTTAACATATTAAAATAAAACTATTATCAATACACCAACATTGAAATATTATGGAATCTTCATGTCTTTCAACTTTCATGTTGTTTTTGTTGTCTCCCACAATGTAGTAATTAGGAATACTTATGAAAATCTTCACATGAAGTTCATTCTCCCTTCAAGCCATTTAGGGTTTAGATTTTAGAGAATATATAAATTGGGTTTGGTTTTGTTTTGTTTTTTTGTTTATAATAAGTAATTAACTTTATATTATTATTCTTAATATTTTTGGTTATCACCTGATGCAATGAGTGTTAAGTGGACTATTCAAATCATGTAAATTATTCGTCAATTGTGATTAATACTCATGGATATGGGGCATAGATTAATGACTTAGTCTATGCAGTTAATCCCCAAAATGATATCTAATATTATTTATTGTTAGTGTTCTTCTTGTATGACCAACCTGTGATGTGTCCATATTTTTATGAAAAAGTATGTTT
>JASDQU010307705.1:20221-77670 GCA_032191745.1 Picea mariana
TTCTAAGGAAAGTAAAGAAAAGAAGGCCGAAATGCAAGGAAGGATAAATTCTTTTGATGGTGCTTTCTAAGGTATGTTATTTTCAGGTCATCTCACCATTTTCGCTATAACTTTTTTTATATAATGATTCAGATCCTGAAATCGCTATGAAGGTGAGAAAAAATATCCAAGTATCTGTGGTTAAAAATTCAGATTGTGGGTCATTTTATTTTTGGATTTACACTCTATAGACAATAGGGTTCGTGGCTAGTCCTGAAACTAGTCAAAATCGGGTGTTTTGGGTAAAAACATCATAACTTCTTCATAACAGATCCAAATTCAGGGAGACAAAAAATTTTGGTTAGGGTACAGTCTGTAGTATGCTGTGTAATATTTTCAGATCATTTCATCAAATATTTTGTGTGAGGCACGCTCTAAAAGGTCGCTCTCTAGAATAAGCCATAATTCAGCAAGGTATGCCATTTTTTCTATAAATCCTTTTCTGAGAGGTTCCAAGTAGTGCCACTTGGAGGAATTGCATAAAACACATTGAGTAACATTGTGTATCGGTTTCATATCTTTATACATTATAGTTTAAAAGTTATGATTACTTCAAGTTATGGTTGTTGACTAATCCAAAACTAGGCATGTGAGACTAAAGAAAAGATTGATGAAAATGCTAGTTTCTTGTTTTTAAAGTTAATGAAGGTTTGCAGGAATGTGATAATATAAAAAAAGTCTATTAAAGAGATAGAAATCAGATTTGGATGATGAAATTGATGAGGGATTTTGGTTGAGGTACATGTTGAGTACATGGTTGAGACAAGTAGGTGATGAGTTGGCGCACATACATGAGGTGTATAGTTGATGATGTTGGTACATATTGATGAGTCATAGTTGATGACTAGTTGACACATGATTGGTACATACTTGGAATATGGTTGGATGCACTTGTTTATGGTACAGGTGGATTATAGATTGGTGCATGGTTGATGCACTTGTTTATGGTACATGTTGATTACAGGTTGGTGCATGGTTGATGCATTTGTTTGTGGTACAGATTGATTACAGGTTGAGTTACAGGTTGATGCATGGTTCATATTTATTGGTACAGGTTTACAATGGTATATCTCATAGTGATAGTGTGACAGTGGTTCCATCATTCTACTTCTACTTCAGGGTGGCAGGACGGGGCAAGGACAGGTGGTTGTAGCCACCTTCTGATTGTAGCCAGAGAACATTGGGGGTTGTAGCCTCCTTCTTGTTGTAGCTAGAGATTTGGGGAGTTGGAGCTTCCCTCAGGTTATAGCCTAAGAAACTAGGGGGTTGGAGTCTCCTTCCAGTTGCAGCTAGAAAACAAAGGAAGTTGGTGCTTCCAATTAATGTAATTCTTCAGGACATATAAGAAAAATCATTCTGTGGTTTTCTCCCGATTTGGGTTTCCACGTAAAAAACTGGTGTACTGTGTATGTGTGTGATTGTTTATTTATTACGGCTCATTATTGGATAATAATTCTACATTGATATAACATTTGAAGAAAAATGATTATAATTACGTTATTACTGATTCACCCCAGCTCTCAGTAATCCAACAATGTTATCTTATTTTCAACTCTACTCATCACCAAATCTGTTTACCAGAGCGATTGTGGGTTTCTTCATCGTTTAATTTCATTGTTGCTTGTTCCATTGCATTCCCTGTGGATATTTTGTTATTAATTCAAATATTTTTGTACTCCTGTGTATAGATTTCAAACTTCTAGTATTTATGGATTAAATCACTCTGCGCATGGAATTATTCCTTGGATTGCCACAAAATCCGTAATGATAGGAAGCTATGATTCTTCTCCTTGAATAATATTATAGTATACTTCTTCTACAAATTCTAGCGATAGATGGAAGTAACGCATACACTTTACCATTATGAACTCTTCTCTTACACTATTGTATCTTATACATAAAGTATAAAGTTCACCTTGATATTATATGAGTAACTTTATTAGTATAAAGAAGAATTTATACTATCACTTTCAATTGCTTATTTTACTGTTTACAATTATCTTGGGTTGGACACTATCACGACATATTATGGTAATAACAATGATTTGTGATGCAAATGAAACTAGACATTGTGAAGATTCTTATGGTGTGATAATAGTATTGATGAATTGCCAAATGTTTGTGCTAGTATAATGAATTTATTCAACAAATTGGGTTGTGTTATGATCATGCAGATTATTGTTAATTTTAAGTACTGAGTCTAGGTTATAATAGGTTAGGGGAATATATAGCTCCATGTTCCTCAGAACATTCGCTAGTCCTAAGACCTTTAATGGTGAAAATCAATTGGATGAATCATGGACTTGCACATTGATTATGTGTCTTGGAGGTCCTAGCCTTGCAGTCAAGTTGGGTGGGTAGACATATTTGCTATATTTATGAGATGAAATTAATATATTAGTTATATTGATGATGAATTTGATTGTTATCATGTTGTGATGTAGATGGGAATAAAATGTGTATTTTTGAAGTATGTTAATTTAGTGTAACTTTTTTTCTAAGGATGTTTAAATAAAAAATAAAAATAAAAAATATATTACCACTATTGTACTCACTTATATTGATGTCATAATGGAGGGGTCGTTACATATGGTATCAGAGCGGGTTCAAACCTATGGCATTTTGATCGTTACGCTTTCCACTATATTAACTAAATGATTGAAAATGTATCACTATATAATTTTGAAATTGTCCATGTGGGTAATCATGGTTAGAGGACATAGGGGATGTAGATGACGTTGTGTTAGAGGAAGAGGTGTGACACCTCCAATAGTATCCATGGCAGAGGGGTATAACCCCCAGGGAGATGAACAAACAAATGAGGAGGAGAAGGTTATTGCAAGATATGTGGTAGGTATGATGAGATCCTTCCAGAGGATGTAAGAGGTGTTGATCAACTTCCTAGATCGAGATGAGAGTAGAGCATATGTGCCTAATGAGGGTTCATGAAACGCTCTAGATGGTAGTAGTAATATACACAAAGAACTCGAGAAGGTGAATTTTCCCAAGTTTTGGGGTGCCACAGACGACCTAGCTTCTAAGGCATGGTTGGAGAAAATGTCAATGTGTTTCAAACTTCGTGATTACACCTCGAACATGAATTTTTCCATGGAGGTATTCCAACTGAAAGAGAGTGCTCTACTTTGGTGGAAGACGCTCCTACCTCAACTAAACATGGTCGTCAAAGACATATCTGAGGAGTTTTTCAAGGAACGGTTCCAGGAGAGGTATTTTTCCAAGCAATTCATTGAGCCCCATATTAATGAGTTCAATGCCTTACGACAGGGTGCTTTTATGGTGCCAAAGTATGAGGCTAGGTTCATGGATCTACTTATGTATGCTCCACATTTGAACACAAATAAGTTAAAGGGTAACAAGTTTGTGTTGGGACTTAACTTCAACATTCGTGTGAAGGTGAGGATCCTAATGCCTCAGACGTTGCACAATGTAGTTCAAAAGGCCCTCATAAATGAGGAAGAGATGAACAGTGGGGATCAGAGAAGGAATCCTTTTAGACCTACTAGACAGGCAACACCAAGAGTGCAACAACATCATACACAAACCAACCACACTTCTGGGCATCGATATATTCCCATAGGACCTATGTTGTCGACAATGAGATGACATAATCCTCATCAAAGGACTCCTTACAGAGGAACAAAGTAGTAGTAGTAGCATCATCTATAGCAACAACAACATTTTAGGCATGTTCAAAAAAACAAGCCAGGATCACAGACTGTTAGGTCAACAGTTTCCACTTCGGGGACCAGGAGAACTAGATCGAAGAATGGATTTTAGACATGTGGGGAGCCACATTCCTAGCAATATTGTCCAATTGAGAAGGCCAAGGTGACCGGATCATTAGGACCCACTACTGTTGGAGATTTGAGAAGGGCCCATAGGATACATGCATCATTGAAAAACCTCCAGGCTGAGCACCAGTCCATTGTTCTTGATACATCAGGTACAATCATCGACCAAACATTTAGTATCTTGATAGATCCAGGTGCTACAAAGAGCTTTATTTCTAGTGCAATGATAAAGATAATTAAGGTAAAGGTAGTCGAGAAGGATGATTTCAGGTATGTAGAAATGTCATTAGGTTCCAAACAGAAGGTTTGAGGAAAGGTTATGGACTATAGCATTAACTTGGGAGATTTTGTAATTAAGGTAGATCTTTATCTTAGGATAGTAGGATATTATGACATAGTGATTGGCATGGACTGGTTGGAATCACATCTTGTGATACTCAACTATAAGACAAAAAATGTTAAGTTTGAAAGATGATTTGGGACATAATAGAGTGATTGTAGGAAGAAACCAGGGAGTGTCCTTGAGGTTTATTTCCTCTCTACAACTACAAAAGAGTATGCACAAGGGATGAAAGCTATATTCAATATTAGCACTAAATGAAAAGGGTGAGGAGAAAGGATTAGAAAAACTTCTTGTAGTACAAGAGTTTGTCGATGTCTTCCTTGAAGAGTTACTAGGTTTATTTCGTGAGAGAGAGTTGGAGCTTACAATAGAATGGAAACAAGGAATTGAACCGATAGCAAGAACGTCATATCAGCTATGAACACCTAAATTGTAGGAGCTGAAAAGGAAATTGAAGGAATTGTTGGACTTGGGAATTATACATCCAAATGTGTAACCTTGGGGTGTGTTAATTATTTTCATGATAAAGAAGGATGGATCGTGGAGACTTTGTATTCAGTATCATCAATTGAACAAAGTGACGATCAATAAATTTTGGATTTTTCTTATTAACAGAGAATTAGTGTTACTAGTATTATTTTACTTTGCTATCATCAACATATATATACCATGTACTGAGCAGTAGCAGCATAAACAAGAAATAAAAAAAACACAAAAGATTTATCCTGGGAAAACCCCAACAATTTCAGTCATGAAGATCTAGATGATGAAATAAGACTTGAAAAAGAAATTTTATCCTTGAAGATCCAACTTGAAGAAGAAAAGAGAAAGGAAGAAGTCATGAAGATCTAGATGATGAAGAAAGAAGAAGATTGTGAGAAGATTGAAGAAGAAGTTGTTACATTAAGAGTTAAAGTTTTCAAGCTCAACAAGAACACTAAAGAGAGAGAAAGCTCCACATCCTCAATAAAGAAAGTTGAATGGAAATTTTACAGGTTTCTATAAAGGAAGAATGAAGAGAAGGATAAAAATTTATACAGAAGTCATCAGAGGCCCTATTGAGAAGGAAGAATGTGAGCCCTCAAAGAAGAAAATTCTAGAAATGAAGAAAACTCAAGAAGAATATTACAGAAGAGATGAATAAAAAAGAAGGCCCTCCACTTTCAAGTATCCAAGAATCTCCAATCATTGTGAAGGAAACAATAAAAGAGAAGATCATGATAAAACAAGGAATGAATTCATAAGGATGACATGACAAAGAAGATCATTGACTACCATGTATCAAAGTTTGTTTTATGGTCATTGTTTTACTTGTAATAAATTTGGACATAAAGTTGTAGATTGCAGAGCTTATGGAATAAATGGTCAAGAAAGAAATGTGTATGTGACTCAATACAATATTGAATTTTATAAATGCCATAACTATGAACACATAGCTCGTGACTATAGAATCATGATGGATACTTCTATGAAAGAGAAAACCGACATCAAATATAATAAGGTTTGGAAAATAAAACAACAACAGGTAAAGGAAGAACATATGAATGAAGAATATCCAAAAGTCATAATATTAGGATTTGCAGTAATACGAGATCAGGACAAATAAACAGAAAAAAAGGAAGATGTTAGAATTCATGAATATGTTGGAGAGGAAGATGTTAGAATTCAAATGATATAGGAAGAAGATTACTCTTCTTTAGGGCGCCTTTTTCCACCCTTTTTATCCATTTGGCATGGATACTCCCATCAATATCAATGTTGAAGAGGGGGAGTCTAAGACACAACTCTAAAGATCAGAGAACTATCTTTCAAGCAGTCTAAAGTGTTAGTAGATTTTGGAAAGGCAGTTTTAGAATGGTTTAATGGAATAAGTACAGAATGTCTTGTGACAGTTTGATTGTTTGAGGAGAATATTTCAGAAGAAATTCCCATGCAGGTATCAGCTAACATTTACGAAGAATATTAGTGGCACATTTTTTAGGAAGAGATTTATGATTGTATAGAGGATTCCAGCCATGGATTCAAACAAGGACATATTCGGTAAAAATTATTGTAGACATGTAGAGTCTGATTTGCAGGTTAAAAAAATAGCCTGAAAGGAAGGAATATGTAGTGATCAATTGCAACAAAGTGTAAGAAGTCATCAAAATGGTAAAGTGATAGATGGGTCAGCATTGTGTGCAGTTGAGTAGTAGAGTCATGGACAATTTTATTAAATATGGATAGAGTTGGATATTTTATGGGTCTAGAAATATATATGATGGTGGATGAAAGAATATTGACAGGTGGAATTATCTAGTAACAGGAAGGAAAGTAGTGAAAGTAACAACAATACAAGGGAATAAAAACCGCCATCAAGAACAATAACATCAGAGGAAAGTGTGGTGATTGATGTGAACTTAACAAGCCATGAAGACTTGAAGCCAAGTAATGTTGAATTCTTTTTATATATGTTAGTGAATTAAGGGAGGAATCACCAACTGACAAAAAACCATGGAAGAGAGGAAATAAAGCATATATAGTAAGCCCCACATTGATCTACACTAAATCTTGTAGAATAGTCAAGGGGAGATAAGTTTTTAGAGAAAGAGATTAGGAAATAAAGATCAAAAGCATGAAGACAGAGGCAGAAATATCGACAAGGGGAGTTACCATTTTACCCATGATGTCAAAGGAAGAGAAATGTCATAAGCATAAAGACAGTGGAAGCGACCCCAGAGAGAGATACCCTTTTCCATTGATGTCAAAGCGGGAGAGAAGCATCGGGAAAGATAGATGAGGATCCATGGTCATAGGGGGAGTATGAGTATTGGAGTATGAGAGTTTCCATCAATGCTAAAGGGGGTGATTGTTGGATAGTTGGTTGTCATTAATGTCAACAGATGTGATGGGTACAAGTCTACAAGAAGTCCTAGAGGTGTGGTCATGAATTGTGAAGTTGTTGAAGAATAAGGATATGAAGGACAATGTAAATGTAGGTAATACACTCATAGATAGATAGTCATAATCATGTCCTTTCCAGTTGTAGGTGGAATGTCACATACTTACTCGCGATTGAGGAGTTATGAGGTCATGAAGTTGGAAGCCCTGAAGAATGGTTAAGAAGGCCCTAAATGGTTATAACAAGATGTTACAAGTCATTAATTAAATGGTAAAATGGTTATAACAAGAAAGTAGAGGTCTACCATAAAGTTAAGGAAATAAGTCACTTGGCAAAGTATAAATACACAACAAGAAGCCTCTCATTTGTACAAGCAGGTTTGTTGAATATCTATCAAGTGAGAAAGTGACCTATTGTCTAATATGTTATGGTGAATCTGAGGAAGCCAAGGAATTGTGAAGGTGAATGTCTCAGAGTTGCAAAGGAGAAAAAGGTTTTTTTGATAGACTCTAATTTGGTTGACCACTGCGGGTCAGACTACTGGTGTCCCGTGAGGTATCCTCATAGGTCGTACAACCCTTGTCAAGCTAGACCTTGCATGAGGACAATATTGGTCCTGTGAGGATAAGATAGATTCAATGGAGGATGCTTGTACTAGGTTGTTGAGATTGAGGAAGGTATGCAATTCTATAACACAATGCACTAGGTTAGCTATAAGTTTAAAGGTATCTCTATATGCATGTTTTGAGGGTTACATGTCAATGATGTTATGGTGCATGATTGAGGCATGTCTTTGGTATTTTGTTGAGACATTGGTACATGCTTGAGGCAAATATTATGTGCATGGTGTGAGGCATATTTTTGGTACATGTATGAGGTACATTTCAAGGTGATATTGATGCATGTTTGAGGCACTTCTTGATGAGGTTATGGCACATGTTTGAGGTACATGCGTTTGATGTTGGTGTACATGCTTGAGGTATGTCTTGGTGATTTTGGTACATGTTGAGAAACATCTTGGTGATTTCAAGGTACATTAGAGACATATCTTGGTTATCTCGGTGATGTTATCACATGCTTGAGGAACTTCATTGATGATATATTATTATATATGGTGTATGGCATGATTGAAATATATCATGAGTGATATGGTATATGGATGAGGAACATATCATATTACATGGATTATTGTATATCCTGGTATATGCATGATATGGTACTAGTTGTGGTACATGGTATGGTACATAGTTGAGGTACATGGTATGGTACAGGTTTTGGTACATGGTATGGTATAGGCTTCGATACATGGTATGGTATAGGTTATGGGACATGGTTTATGTACATGGTATGGTATAGGTTCTGGTACATGATTGATGTACATGGTATGGTCATGGTTTTGGTATCCATGTGAGTGGATATGGTTATAGTTGGTTGTTGATTCTATATCAGTGACAGTGACAATGATAGTGGAGGTGTCAAGGATAGTTACAGGTTGGATGATTTTTTGATCACTAGTTTTAGGTTGATGTGAAAGTGTAAGTGACAGGTTGATGTATTAGTGATAGGGGCAATTACAAGTTGATCGGTCGTAGTGATAGTTTGAGTCTACACTTATATTTCAGAGTGGTAAGACGGGCCAAGGAAAGGGGGTTGTAGCCTCCTTTTGGTTGGTGTGGGAGAACACAGGGTGTTGTGATGCAGGAGCATCACTATCAAATATAGAAAGGTGTACATGGAAGAGAATTCGACACCTTAGCACATTGAAACAACCAAAGCTGAATCTTAACCAACTTGGTAGCAGTGTAGAGTTTTGAATTTTGTTTTAATTAAATTAGAGTATGTAAAGTCGGGCCACTGTTTGAAATGATAGAACGATTGTAAATCCTTACACGACTGTAAAATATTAAAGGTGTAGGATACTTTCCTTGATTAGTCATTAGGTTGCATTTAATTGAGTAGGTAACTACTAGAGTAGGAAGTGATAGATTTTTAGATAGGAGGAAGAAGAGAAAAGAGGCTCTAGGTCCTTAGACCAGTTTTCATTGTAATGGTTGTAAGAGATAACTATTGTAATCATGTTTTTCTTTGAATTGATATTAATTGTACAGTATTGATATTATTTGACTGTTGATATGTATTCTGTCAATGTATGATGTTCATATTGAATGAGTGAATAATTGAATAAGTTTTAATTGGTTCTCTTATGTAAGTTATGCAAGGAGTGCATGCAGAGCACAAGGAGTGTGTGTAAAGAAGTATTTTTTGACTCAAAGTTTAGAAGAGATAGTGGGGGACTTGCGTATGCAAAGTGTGCGTATTGAGCGCAAGGAGTACGTGTAGAAGAAAACTTGGTTAAGTTTGAAAGCTCAGGAAGTTGAGTGCAAAGTGTGCCAGGAGGGCATCATAAAGTCTTTTGAAAAATACGCAGAGTGAAAGTGTGCGCCGTGGACAAGGTTTAATTTCATTTACCAGAATCTCGGGAAGAGTAGTGGTTTTAATCCCTGAGAGGAAACACTTAGAAAACTTTCTAAGTTTTGAAGAGTTGAAGTGTTCAAAAATGGAGTGCATAAATTGAAAGTTTGAAAGAATAATATGTACGGAGGATTGAGTGGGAGAAATCCTTCAGAAAATAATTTTGAAGACTGGATAAGATCGAGAGTTAAGGTTTATCCAGGAAGACTTGAAATATTTCAACCCATTAGATATGGGAGAAGTCGCGCACTGATTAGCCGTGAGGATCTTTCAGAATTTCTCAAACCAGAAGATTTGCAAAAAGTAGAGTCAAATTTATGAAATTCAAAATCGTGAAATGATCGTGGCCATTCGATTGAGGTAGGACATGTGGCGAAAGATCGACATTTCACTGACTCGAAGAGTGGAAAGGTCAAAGGAAAGATTCGTGAGGATTCATGAAATCTGAATTCGTGATTTGATATGATTCGTTGGATCGAGGAGATATATGGACCGTTGATTCATTTTGAGGGAAGGAGATATCGGGAGTTCGAATATCAGGAGAAGGGAGGTGAGCATTCCTCCAACTTCGGGTTTTAGAAGGGGAAAACAGGATCGTCAGATCACGGGAACTGTTGACCGTTGATCTGACAAGTGAATCTCCCAAGTTCGGGTTTTAGAAGGACGAGCAAGTGAACTTTGCGAAGCACGAAATCACGAAGAACTTTGGATATTGACCCCGGTTCATAGTTGGGGGTCATATGGATGAAGGATAAGGGAGGAGCTAGCATGCACTAGGCCCTTGTCAGGGTTTCGAAAATCAGAGAGTTGGGGGTTGACACACATACGATTATCCCACACGTGAAATCGTGAAATGCCTTTTGAGGATAGGCGTGTGGTCACAAGGCGTGGTCATGTGGAAAAAGGATTGCATCTATCACTAGTTCATGGGGGTGGAATTTTATAAAGACCCATGGATTGTTCTTAGTGGTTTTAGCAAGAAATTGAGGAGTTTCTTCAGCTCAGATATTTTGTTGAAGATCCTAAGACTGGGAGGTCGCGCAACCCTTTGGGGAGAAGGGGGGTTTGCACCAAGTGGTATTAGAGCCAGAAAAAGATTTGAAGTTGAAATCAGTGTGTTAGGAACAGTTGAAGCGATACCACCGAGAGTACGCACAGGACCACCTATAGAAAACCCTGTTGTAGGAAGAGAAATAAGAGAACATCGTGCAAGGTTGGAAAAGATGGAAGCAATGCAAAGGAAAACACATGCCACTGAATATGTCAGTGATGCAGAGAGATAATAAATAGAAGTTGAAGAAGCTATAAGGGAATATGCATCTGAAGAACGCTTATTGAAAGTTGTTGTGAAGTTGGGAGCTAGAGCAAAGATCGATGTCCCAATGTATGAAGGTAACTTGGATGCCGAAGAGTTATTGGACTGGATAAGGTCCCTGGATAAGTATTTTGACTATGAATATGTCGAGGAAGGATGGAAGGTGAGACATGTTGTCACCATGTTAGAGGGACAAGCAACACTGTGGTGGGATGAACTGCAGGTAGAAAGAAGGAGCAAAGGAAAACAAAAGATAAATAATTCGGATAGGATGGTAACCAAACTGAAGGCTAAATTCATACCTAGGGATTACTATATAGAGCTATTCAGAAAATTGTAGAACCTGAGATAGAGGGGTATGAAAGTGAAAGATTATACAGAATAATTTTATAGGTTGAATATTAGGACTGGACAAAGAGAGAAGGATGATGAAAAAGTTGCAAGGTATATAAATGGTTTGAGGTGTGAAATTCAAGATGAAATCAGCATGATGACAGTGAGGATAGTGGAAGATGCTTATCAGATTGCACTAAAGGAAGAATAAAAGTTGGCCAAAAACCAAAGTCAGTGGAACCAAAGAAAAGGCTTAAATAGAGGTAAGGGAGTTGTCTATGATAAGGCACTAAAGGAAAAATATGAGACTGATAAATCATATGGTCATTTTGAAAGAGGAAGAAGTAGAGGAGGTGGAGTTAACTGTTATTCCTGTGGAAAGATAGGACACATGTTTGTTGGGCCCAAGATATGATCACTTTTATTACGATTATTATACACTTTTGTTCCATGTACATATGTGTTTTTCATTTTTTAAAGGAGCTTTTTGAAGTATTTCATGATAAAATGGTATGATCGGCACAAGCTACATATAATTCATGTTTAATGATTGTATCAAGTATAATTCATCATGTTTTATGATTTCCAAGAGATAATTCACGTATTTTTGGTGTTACAGGGCAAAACCGCACTACGTTTCTAGTTTCGACACTTGATCCGGCACTCCATCTAGCACCTCTTCCTGCACAAAAACGTAGGGTGACTTGGAGGTTATGGTATTGGCAGCCAGTGGTGGGAAAATAGGGCATGTGGGTTTTGTTCATAATTGTCCCCTCTAGCTACTGAGCTCCAGACAACTCAATTTTAGTTGTTCAAAGAGGGTGATTATTGGCTCTCTCTGTTTCGGCAGTTAGGGCACCATTAATGAAATTTACCAATTTTAGAAGTGGTTTGAACCTCCTGTGGTCGACCACTTGGCATGTAAACATTATAAATACCACTAGGATGATCAGAATATTGTTAACCAAGTATAAGAGCTAATGTATTAGAGACAAATTCGTTTTTTCTCTATTTTGAGTTTTATACATTGCCAGATTATGCCAGAACTGTGTTTTGGGGTTTTTATGGTGAATTCAACCTGCTAAGTTCGTGGTGTGCTTTTAGAGACTGACCACAACTTGCTGGGGGGGCCACCAACAGTCTGGTAACTCTCTGTGTGTTGTTCATGCATTTTATGATTTATTTGTCTCTTTATTTCATGTACATGCATTATCAGTTTATTAATTAGTTTGTTGTTGTAGTTTAAATTGTTTTGATTCTCTTTTGTAGGTTAGAATGAAGGAGTGTGTTAGTACTCATTAATCTCGTAGATTAGGAATGGATTTGCAAATCCCTAGACTAACCCCATGTGTAATTAGATAGTAGATTGTGCTTTTATATATGATTTTAGAGTCCAATTTAAAACAGATTTTTAATTAGAATAGAACAGAGTTTTTAATTGAGCTTTCTTTGACAAGGATTTGATGGATGGATACAGTCAATTTCAGTTTTTAATCATAGCTTTCTTATCTCATTTTTATATAGATATTGCTCAATTAGTTGTTGATTAACGTAGTTGTTAGTTTACTTTTTAAATGTCATGCTTTAATTTATGTTTTTAGTCATTTCTTTATTGCAGTTTGAATTGTTAGAGTAGATATAGCATAGTTTTCATTTGATGTAATTTCCTTCCTAGAATTAGATTGCAATTGTATGTTTTAGATTAATAGCTCGAGTTTAAGTATGAATTTTTCTTATGTAGTGTAGAATTATAATGATGATCGTGTTATGTTGTTAATGGTTAATATATGAATATGAAGGGTATTTAACATTCACACAACCACCAACATTACATTTGAGTGTTTCATAGACTAAAGATAGTTTCCTGCTTTCATAGTTTAGAAAATAGTCGTATTTGTTGTTGTAGGATAGATAGACTTTGCTTTAATAGATTATATAGTATTTTTTTTATCATAGATTAAGAATTAGTTGTTAATCTTTATTGCTTTCAATAGAATAGATTTCCTTTCATGCATTGCATTGAGTATTTAGATTTCCTTTCATGCATTAGAAATAGTTTTGCATTAGGCATTTAGTTCACTTGCCTCTTAGGCTAGATAGTTGTTCAATGAGAAGTTTTACTTACAGTAGTTAGTTTCCTTTGCTTACTTGTCTTTTGCTTTAGTAGGTTAGTTAGGTGCCTTTGCTTGTCTTTTTCTTTAGTAGGTTAGTTAGGTGTCTTTGCTTACTTGTCTATTTTTTTTAATAGGTTAGATAGGTGCTTTTTCTTACTTGCTTATTTATTTGCTTTCATAGGGTAGTTTCTCATTGAATGTAGGTTGGTAAGTTAAAGAAGTTTGCTTTGGTTATTTGCTTATTGTTATGCTTAAATAGTTTCTTATTTCTTATTGTTGAATTAGTTTGCTTTACATAGGGTTTGACTCGCTTTCTTAGGAACTATCCATCGATCCTTGGCCCAAAAGTACTTAGGTTACATAGTTTCAATTTTCTTAGTAGGTTTTTCTCATTAGATAGATTTTCTCGAGTAGATTAGCCTTAGATAGCTACCTTCCTTAGATAGACTATACTCATACCAGCCTTCTACCTTTGGCATATATTTTGCTACAACTCTAAGTTTACTTACCCCGGGTTGACAATTTAATTGAGGGCTTTTAGTGTGTTTTTAGTGCATATAGAACACCCATCATTTTTGGCGCCATTGTTGGGGAGTTGTCTTAAGGTAAGAAGTAGTTAGGAAATATATCATTCCTAGACCTTAGCATTATATTGGTGGCGGGGGAACTTTAAGACGAGAGGTAAGAACCTACGCATCTGCTATAGCAAGTTCCCCCAAACCCAATGGTAGTTTTTCCTTTTGTTTTTGTTTACTTTCATGAATAGGCCTGGAGACCCAAAAGGTAGATATGTTAAATCTAAATCAGACCTTACAACCAAGGTTCCTTCCAACCTTTTTGGGGGAAGGAACAGTCCACTCATAAGCTGCGCAGACCAGTACTGAAAAATAGGAGCTATCTCAACCCAAAGAGCTAAAGCAGTCTCTAAAAGAGACTAAAACAGGGAGCACTATAGAACAAAAAATTGAATCATCAGTAGTATTGGGATAGGAGGCAATACCACTCGTGCCTTCCACAGAACCAAAAAAATACAACCTTTGCTTTTACACCACCATTAGGAGATCCTAACTTTTTGGACATCATCTTTGTGTGAACCAATTTTTATCAAATGGCAAGATGAACTTAGAAGAAACCATTAGCTTGAGGGAACTTTCTAAAATCCTAGCAGCAGTCGGGATTTCTTATTTTCAAGAAGAACATATTTTGGGAGCAGCCAAGAACTTGTCTACCTCCCTAGAAATATTATAAGAGTCAAGGTCCTATGAGCTACAAAATTATTTTCCTTGCAAAAATGTGAAGGAAGCTGAAAAATTATGGACTACATCCAATGGAGAGAAATCATTAAGACCTGAATTTGAGGAGTTGTCAACATTCATCTCATTAGATCCTTTATGTACTTCAAAAATCAATCATCTAGAAGAAAATGATCTGCACAACATGAAAAAGGAGAGCATAGAAATTACTGTTGATGAACATCAAGATTACATTGAAATTTTGTTTCAAGAGATCATCAGGCCACAATATTATTCTCTTCTTCAACACCTTCTGATGCCCAAACAAGTAGGTTGGTTGGTTCTTCATATCCAGGTAATCACCGCGGTAACTTTTTCATATATGGATATGAGTATGTTTCTTATCTTGCTTCGCACATGGTTACATTGGAAGAGTTCTTACACTTGAATAAAGATTTTCCCTTTCTTTTTAGGTAGGGTAGGATAGTAAATAAAAGCTGCATATTGTTAGTTTAGCTTAGAGTCTAATTCAACCTCATTTAACATTTTTTTTTAAGAACTATGAGATACATGTTCCTATGACTTGATCTCATTGATCTAATTAGTTTATTATATTTTAGAGTGTGGTTTTTGTAAACAGTTTTAGAGATCTATGCAGGTATTTATTTCACCAAGAGTAGACAGTTTCAAGGAGATATAAAAGAAGATTTTTTCTTCAAAACATTACTATACTTAAACCTTGTTGTCTGTTAAGCATCAAATGAATAATGAATTTTTGTAATTAGCCATGTTTTTGAAAAGACTTTCATCTTCCTTTTCTCAAGGCATCTTAAATAGCAGTTTCTCTTGAACCTTCACCACTATATAAGGAAGTGACACTGTAACCATCAAGCTTAGAGGTCTCTCGTATAGTTTTTTCAAGAAACCTGAGTTAGTGAGTCAAGTGTCTTTATCAAAGAGTAACAAAGAGGTCTAATTAGTAGTTAGTCGTGGAAACATCACAATAACTACAAAGGAAGAAAGTAAGTTGAGCCTAGAGATACCTTCATGTTATTTCTCAATGGTACCATCCACTACACACTAAATAGCTTGATTATATCATATATTTAGATAGGACATGTCCTCTTAAGTACCCCTTACATCGAGACAATCACTAAGTAATATAACGGAAAGTCTTCCTCTAACATAAATACCATGCCAATTGAAAAAAGAGAAAGAAAAAGTTTTTTTCAGAGTTGTTCCCCCATCTTCTTGCATAAGCAATCTTATACTAAAATCTTAAAGGATGGAGGGCCAGTCTCTAAGGGTTTAAGAGGCTAACCCGTCGGGATACTGAACAGGTTTGATGGCAGTGGGTACCGGCCTGTGGTATGACTAGGTAAACCCGTCGGAGTACTGAACAGGCTTGCTGGCAGCAGGGCATTCTACCTAGTGAGGATGGTAATCTTCCAAAAATAAATAATAAATTTAAACTTGTCATGATGTACGACATTACTTGCAGACAAAGCTGACATGAAGTATGTATGGTTAAGCTAAGGTTAATGAACTCCATAAACTTTCCATTGGGAACTAACTCTGAGACTATCTTGAAACTCCCTTGCCTACCTCTTCATATCTATATATAGGATTTCTTATCCTATAGGTGGGGCCATATTGTAACTGTCTCATCAGACCAATCTGTAAAATTTATCTTTATACTTTACAAACTATAAATCTTCAGCTATCGGGAGAACTAACTGGTTTCCTATACTTTTTATTGTAAGTTGTCACAATACTTAGGTGTGGGGGAGGGGTTCATGAGTTGGCAAATGACCATTTCATAAAAAAGTAAATCTTTGTAAAAATTTTGTATTATTTTCATGATACAGGTTATTACATCAACAATCATTTTATCTTGAGGTGCTAAAATCATGTGTGCTATAAATTTTTGTATATGTCCTTAACAGACCACTTTGTTGGTTTATTTTTGTTACAGGTTGTTCATTGTCGGTTTAAAATTACATTTTTGTTACAGGTTGTTCATTGTAGGTTTGACATTACATGTTCTATCCAAGTGGATTGAGTGAGCATGGTGGCAAAATCAACAACAATGGAACACTCTTAGCCTACCTAAACTCCTATTCACTATGTTCATGGCCTCTCAGCAATCAATTTCCTCAGCCACAAAGATACCAAGAGTTGGAGACCGTTGATTTAAACATCACCAGTTTTCAAGAGAAATCTATAACGGGGTTTTCAAAACTGAATTTCAGAACATCTCTAGAGCTAAGGGATACTCCAAGGAGTGGATAAAAGAAGAGCTAATCAACCCTCTCATATTCATCACCAGATTGATTACATGCGAAGGTAGATATTCTGTCTTTAAAGCCTGTCAATTTTGATTATTAGCTCACTTTCAGGTCCATAAGCCATTGTAACTTTCCCTTTTACTTCTTAAAGAGTATTGAGAACATTTCTTCCCAAGTGATGAAGGATGTAACCAATCCCCATAACAACCTATTTTACCACGACCTTATCAAACTACTTGTCTTAGACGAGTTGGAAAAACATGAGAAAGTGTGGGATGAGTTCATTTACCAATTTGCAAACCCTCATATTACAATCAAGGCTATCAATAAGACTCTTGATCTAGGGACTATTACTCCACCCAAACCCTCATTCTCAAGCTATTCCTTTACCGGTCCAAAAGTCTAAGAAAATTGTTGATACCCTTGTAGCCTCATCGGGAAAGAAGACTAAGAAGCCTATTTCTAATTCATGGCATGAGGACGTGCCATATATTTGGTTTGGGGGGAGTGTTCCTGAGCTAAAATTTCTAAGCAGTGCCCATTTGTATAGCAAACCCATGAGAAGAGGAAGTAGGATTTATATCAAAATTTTGTCATACTGTCTTTTTACAAAGTCTTGGGATATTATAGCAGCAATTGTTTGTATTGGTATGCTAAATTATATACTGTTGACATCATTGTGTGTTTTATAAGATCCTGTGCATTTTTATGTTTATTCTATATAAGACTACTTATACTTAACTACTCTTTGTGACAAATACAGAGCGATTACAACTGCTAAATACTTACTGTCATCTGTATAACAAGCTTATGAAAAGAGGATCAGTTGTTTGAATTGTTACATATTAATGACAGGAAATAAAAATTCTCATGTTCACCATACCTACCAGTACAAACCAAGCCTTTGGTTAGTATCTGTCAGTTCTGTCAGTCACCAGTGATCAAATTTACTTTTTCATGTGATTGATAGGGTTATTAGGTCGAATTGTTATATTTTCAAAATAAACTTATCAAATAAAATTTGACATATATTGGTTGTAAAATTTTCATTGGTGTGTCTAGGTGTCATTAATAATCCCTCCACTCATCCAAGGTCATAAATTCTCATCATGGTCATGTCATCTTTCCTTGTCATAAATTTTCAAATGATTGTCTTGGTCAAAGTTCTACTTAAAAATTGGTTTTTGAATTAAGGAAGATGAATTTGACAAAAGTGAAAGAGGTTTTTGTCAATAATAGACCAAGAAACAAATACCTCCTTCCTTTTATGCACAGGTTTTATTTTTTGAGAGAAATCCCCCAAATACAATCACTATAGGAGGGTTTCTGCACATTTGGACAGGTTGACTCGAAGTCAATTTTTCAGACGTTTGGAGAAGGCATTTGCAATGATTGATGGTTACATTGTGTAGCAGACATCATAAAATTTCCACCCATAACACTTTAATCCAAAAACTCCTCTAGGAAGGCCTCCAAAATCCCTATCAAAGACCATGTTGCGCTTTTGCTAAGAGCACGTTGTGCTTCTGCAAGTTTTGAGTAACCAACTTCAAGCTAGGATTCTGAACAAATTGGAAAGTAATTTTGAAACATGGAGGATCATTTTGTTAATAAAATACCAAAATACAATAACCTATCTCATGTTTTGAATATACGTTATGGTTTGGGATATATTCTATCATCTTAGAGGCCTATGCTTTCAGAAAATAAAACACTCTGGTTTTTTCCTGTTATAGTCATATTTTATTTTTGTGTTTTCCTAACAACAGGGAATGAATTTTTGAAAACCAGGAGAGGTTTTTATCGAGGAAATATTAAAAAACCATAACCTCTCTCAGTTTCTAAATATACATTATGGTTTTGGATATATTCAATTCTCTTAGAGGAGTAGTTTTTCAGGAAATAAAACACTTTGTTTTTCCTGTTTTAGTCATGTTATCTTGGTGTGATTTCCTAACAACTCAAAGTAAATTCTTGAAAAACAAGAGACATTTTTGTCAAGAACATATTCAAAAACAAAAATCTCTCTCAGTTTTTACACAGATTTTACTATCTTGTAGTTCCAGGTGTCACTTTGATACCTATTTTTTACAAGTTTGCCAGGCCAGAATTGTTGCGCTTATGGGAAGTAACTTTTGAAACTAATTTTGCAGAGGTAAAATTGTTGATTTTCATGGTCTAAAGGATCAAGGATATAATATACATCTCAAGGATTCCTCACATGTCATCAGTAGCCTCCAAAAACTCCAAACCCTCCAGTTCAAACTTAGAGAGCATGAAACATTGAGTTGTCATTTACGCCATGATAATGTTGTCCTACAACCCAAGATGAATTATCTACAGCATTAGGTTGATGATATTAACTACCACCAACAATAGTCTTTGGATGCAATTAAAACACCACAAAATCCTAATTCAAAATCCCCTGGGAAAAAGGGGGAAGCTTCTAAAGCTAATCCACCCCCTCCTTCGCAAGTTAGTCATAAAGGGCAATCTCTTTTTGTTTGCAGTGGGACCTACAAAATCTTAGGTGTGGGGGTAATGTTGGGCCCAAGACATGATCATTTGTATGATGGTTATTATACACTTTTTCCACATGTACATATGTGTTTTTCATATTTTAAAGGAGCTTTTTGAAGAATTTCATGATAAAATGGTATGATCGGCACAAGGTACGTATAATTCATGTTTAATGATTGTATCAAGTATAATTCATCATGTTTTATGATTTCCAAGAGATAATTCACGTTTTTTTGGTGTTATAGGGAAAAAACGCAGTATGTTTCTAGTTCAGGCACTTGATCCGGCACTCCTTCCAGTACTTGTTCCGAAACTTGATCCGACACTCCGTCCAACACCTCTTCCTGCACAAAAACGTAGGGTGACTTGGCAGTTATGGTATTGGCAGCCAGTGGTGGGAAAATCAGGCACGTGGGTTTTGTTCATAATTGTCCCCGACATATACTGTGCTCCAGACATCTCAGTTTCAGTTGTTCAAAGAGGGAAACTATTGGCTTTCTCTGTTTCAACAGTTAGGGCACCATTAATGAAATTTACCAATTTTAAAAGTGGTTCGAACCTCCTGTGGTCAAACACTTGGCATGTAAACATTATAAATACCACTAGGATGATTAGAAGATTGTTAACCAAGTAGAAGAGCCAATGTATTAGAGGCAAATTCGTTTTTTCTCTGTTTTGAGTTTTTTACATTGCCAAATTATGCCAGGACTGTGTTTTTGGGTTTTCATGGTGAATTTGACCTGCTGAGTTCATTGTGTTCTTTTAGAGAGTGACCATGACTTGCTAGGGCAGCCACCAGCAGTCTAGTAACTCTGTGTGTTGTTCATGCATTTTATGATTTATTTGTCTCTTTATTTCCTGTACATGCATTATCAGTTTATTAATTAGTTTGTTGTTGTAGTTTAAATTGTTTTGATTCTCTTTTGCAGGTTAGAATGATAGAGTGTGTTAGTATGCATTAATCTCGTAGATTAGGAACGGATTTTCAAATCCCTAGACTAACCCCATGTGTAATTAGATAGTAGATTGTGTTTTTATTTATGATTTTAGAATCCAATTTAAAACAGAGTTTTAATTAGAATAGAACAGAGTTTTTAATTGAGCTTTCTTTGACAAAGATTTTATGGATGGATAGAGTCAATTTTAGTTTTTAATCATAGCTTTCTTATCTCATTTTTATATAGATCTTGTTAAATTGGTTGTTGATTAACGTAGTTGTTAGTTTACTTTTTAGATGGCGTGCTTTAATTTCTGTTTTTAGTCATTTCTTTATTGTAGTTTGAATTGTTAGAGTAGATATAGCATAGTTTTCATTTGATGTAATTTCCTTCCTAGAATTAGATTGCAATTGTATTTTTTAGATTAATATCTCGAGTTTCAATATGAATTTTTCTTATGTAGTGTAGAAGTATAATCATGGTATCGTTATCTTGTTGATGGTTAATATATAAATATGTAGGGTATTTAACATTCACACAACCACCAACATTACATTTGATTGTTTCATAGACTAAAGATAGTTTCTTGCTTTCATAGTTTAGAAAATAGTCTTATTTGTTGTTGTAGGATAGATAGACTTTGCTTTGATAGATTAGATAGTAGTTTGTTTATCATAGATTAAGAATTAGTTGTTAATCTTTATTTCTTTCAATAGAATAGATTTCCTTTCATGCATTGCATTGAGCATTTAGATTTCCTTTCACACATTAGAAATAGTTTTGCATTAGGCATTTAGTTCACTTGCCTCTTAGGTTAGATAGTTGTTCAATGAGAAGTTTACTTGCAGTAGTTAGTTGCCTTTGCTTACTTGTCTTTTGCTTTAGTAGGTTCGTTAGGTGGCTTTGCTTACTTGTCTTTTTCTTTAGTAGGTTAGTTAGGTGTCTTTGCTTACTTGTCTATTTTATTTAATAGGGTAGATAGGTGTTTTTGCTTACTTGCTTATTTATTTTCTTTCATAGGGTAGTTTCTCATTGAATGTAGGTTGGCAAGTTAAAGAAGTTTTCTTTGGTTATTTTCTTATTGTTATGCTTAAATAGTTGCTTATTGCTTACTGCTGAATTAGTTTTCTTTACATAGGGTTTTACTCGCTTTCTTAGAAACTATCCATCGATCCTTGGCCCAAAAGTACTTAGGTTACATAGTTTCAATTTTCTTAGTAGGGTTTTCTCATTAGATAGCTTTGCTCGAGTAGATTAGCCTTAGATAGCTACCTTCCTTAGTTAGACTATACTCCTACCAACCTTCTACCTTTGGCATATATTTTTCTACAAATCTAAGTTTACTTACCCTAGGTTGACAATTTTATTGAGGGTTTTTAGTGCATATAGAACACCCATCAATGTCCTAGGAATGTCCTGAGAGGAAGAGAAGGAGGAGGAGAATCACACATTTCTTGGTGCATACCTCCTGCCTTGAGGTCGAGATTCGCGCAGAATCTTTTCTAAACCACGACAAGGGTTAACTGAACTCCTTGTCTAGACCTACAAAGGACTTCGGGTCTCACAAGTTGGAAACTTCGAATACAATGCCAGAGCCCTTGGAAATAGACGAGACACGGAATTTTGAATGGGCTTAAGGTGTAAGCTCCCTCTTCAGCTCCTTTTCCGATATGACCATATCCAAGCCTTAACGCAAGAACCTTTTCGCAACTCGGGACTTTGTGAGTCAGAGTGTCGAGCTCTCGTGCTCTTCCCTCGCGAATCCTCGAAACGCAATAAGTCAGTGCTATGTGGACCCTGTCAAAGCGACGCATACACGCCACTTGTCTCCTCCCCTTTACTCTACTTACGGGGTGAGCTCTTTCCACCTGTCCACATGGACTTTCCAGCTTTTGCAACTCGAGTGAACAACCAACAACCATTCCTCTTCCTCTATGGATCCCCAACTTAGAAATTGTTCTCTCAATGATATCTAGGACTGTGTGCCTCCCTTGATCCAATGGTCCTGGCTATATCAATATTTCACAACTCGGGAGTTTGCAACTCTTGAGTCCAACCTTGAACTACTCCACTTCCCGATCCCCGATATGGTGAATTAACATACGATATCAATGGTCCTCATGGATCGGATCTAACGGTCACTACGCCTCCTGAGCTTATGGGTGTTGAAAGACTCTCAATCTTAATCCCTCCACTGGTCTATTAGATCCAACGACCTAAGGAACTTAGACACTTCTCCTTGAAGCGATTCCACCGTTCATTTTCAACTTCTCCAGGACTTATGGCCAAATAACTTGGCATCCTCCTTCCTAAACTTGCCTTATGTGAGACGATCTTGACCTCCGCCTCCCTTTGAAATTCTCAAAGTTTATATCCCTTCTGAGCTTTCTCTTGCAAATCCAAGGCTTCCAAAAGGGTTCCTGCATTCACTCCTTGTGGAAATTTTTCAAATAACCTCAGGTTATTTGGGTCTTCGGCTTTGTGCACTCTTTGCAACAGATAATTCATTCCCTTCTCCCAGCCTGTGCACACTTTGCACAGCTCTGTGCCCTGCTATCACTCTTGCCTATAAAGAAACAATTTGAATCTTCTCTAAGAGTTCTGAGATAAAACTAAGAGCCTAGTCGACGCACTCCTTACAGACTCTCCACTGCACTCTTTGCAGGAGTTCTCAGAAAGAGAAACAACTAAAACTCATTCTCCACTTATCTAGAGTTCAAACATTCAACATAGAATTCTAGAGCATACACACACACATAACATTGAAAGAGGATGTATACAGAGAATGCAAATGAGCCTGCAACATACCATTTAACAGGTGGTTCCACAACCATGACAAACACATAGATTAGAATTAAAGATTTCTTCTATTAATTCCAGTGTCCCTGCACATGGAGAATAACAACTAAGAATGCATAAAATTCTTTGTTCTCCTATATTATTGTCTGAAGCTATACAACTTACGAATTATAAATTATGTTACCATGATACAAGGGTTGAGGGTGTCTATCATCTGTTTTCCCTCCTATGCTCCTAAACTGTCTAATCTATCATTTAAATCTACCTACTTTCATTAAAAACACATAAATGCCTATTACATTTGAAGGATAGGAACATATGCTCCAAAATCAGCTTGGATCTTCAATACATAAATGCAACTGCACTTTCCTCCTGTCCATTACATTAATTCTTCAGACTTTAAATTTCAAAACATTTTCACAAAAACGTGTTTAATTGCATCTGCGTGTCCAGTTGTCTCCTTGGTTTTAGGCACGCACTTGGGCTTTATACGATGCTCCTGCATCATACTCCCTCGCTTGAAAATTTTCATGAACTCTTGTTCATGAGCTCTTGCACGATCTGTCCATGCTTTTGAATTGTTGCTTCATCCTCCCAACTGGCATATTCAATTGAATGTCCTTTCCACTTAACCAAGTATTCAAAATACTCTTTTCTCATGGTCTTTCTGCTAATCCTCTTATCAATTATTCTTTCCATTTGTGGCTTTCCAGCTACATGCATTTGTTTTGTCCATGGAATTTCTTCCTGTTCATCTTATTCTCCTGCTTCTTTAGCTTTGTAAGGGTACAAATCCATGACATTAAATATCGGTGGGATTCCGAACCCATCGGGTAATTCAATCTCATATGCGTTTGCCCCAAATTTTCTTATGACCTTGCATGGTCCAATTTTCTTCATCTTCAACTTCTTGTATGTTCCCCTTGGGAACCTTTCCTTCCTCAAATGCGCAAGAATCAAATCACCAACTTCAAATTGAAGTTCTCACCTGTGTTGATCTTCTCTACGCTTGTACTCTTGACTTGAACTCTGCAACCACTCCTTGATTCTTCTATGAAGCTCCTTCATTCCTTCTGCAAAGTCCTCTACACTAGCACTCCTGAACTCAGCTTGTTCTGAATCTTTCAATTCAGAGACTCCCCTTGGTTGCATTCCATATAGAATTCAGAATGGACTCTACCCTGTGCTTCTATTGAGTGAATCATTGTAAGTGAATTCTTCCTGTGGCAGAATGTGATCCCATTGACTATGGTGTTCAGTCACTAAGCTCCTTAACAAATCTCCCAAGATCCTATTCACGACCTCTGTCTATCCATCCGTCTAAGGGTAATACGCTGAGCTAAAAGACAAGTTTGTTCCCAACGTCTTCCATAAGGTCCTCCAGAAATGTCCTACAAACTTGGTATCTTGATAAAAAACAATACTCCTTGGCAAGCCGTGAAGTTTGACGACTTCCTTTAAAAACAGGTTTGCAATATGAGTTTCGTCACTGGTTTTCTGGCATGGTATGAAATGTGCCATCCTTGAAAATATGTCTACCACTACAAAGATTGAATCATATCCCCTATGTGTCCTTGACAGTCCTAATATGAAATCCATGTTTACTGTGTCCCACGACCTTTTGGGTATGAGTAACGGCTAATATAACCCTGCGTTATGCCTTTTTCCCTTCGTGTGCTAACAAATCCTGCACCTGTCCACAAATTTCTTCACATCTTTCCTCATTCCTGGTCACTAATATGAGCCATTAAACTTTGATAACGTTTTGTCATGACCGAAGTATTCGGCCAATCCTCTGCTATGCTTTTCCTTTAGCAAATTATCCCTCATGGAGCATTTCAGAATACAAAGTTGATTTCCCTTGAACAATAGTCCATCCTGGATCATGTACTCTGTCCATTGGCTCCTGTCCCAGAGAATTGGATTCTCAGACGCCTCATATGCCTCTTTGAAATATGGATCATCCATGTACATTTCTTTGAGGTTATCAAAACCCAAAGTCTTAACTCTAAATTCCTGCATAAGAAAACATTTCTTGCTCAAAGCGTCAACAACTTTGTTGGCAGTTCTAGAAATATGCTTAATCACAAAAGTAAAATTCTGCATGTATTCGACCCATTTAGCATGTTTTTGGTTCAAATTCTCCTATCGATTCATGAATTGCAAAGAATGATTATAGTTGTACAAAACGAACTCTTTTAGAACCAAATAGTGCCTCCATTTCTTTAGCACTTGTATGACTGCGTAGAATTCTTTTCCATACGTTGAGTAATTAATCTTGCTTCATCTAGTTTTTCACTGAAATATGTGACCGTCCTATTGTCTTGGCTTAATACTGCTCTAGTGGCAAATCCACTCACGTCACACCTGACCTGGAATGTCTTGCTGAAATCTAGCAAAACCAGAATTGGTTGCTCAACAATCTTCTTCTTCAGCAAGTTGAAGCTCTTCTCTGCTTCCTCTGTTCAATGAAAATATTTATGTCTTTTATTCACTGTGTCCATCATTGGTGCGCTAATCCCAATGAAGTTTCGAATGAATTTCCTATAGAAGCTAGCCAAACCATGAAAGCTTCAAACTTCAAACACGCTCTTCGACGATGGCCAATCTCTAATTGCCTTTATCTTTTCCAGATCCATTTTTAATTCATTGGTAGAGATAACAAAACCCAAATAAATGAGTTATGTCCTCATAAATGATTTTTTCTTCATGTTGATCAACAATTTCTCTTGCTGTAACCTTCTCATCACTGCAGCTAAATGCTTCAAATTCTCTGCTTCAGTTTTGCTGAAAATTAATATATGATTAAGATATACAATGACGAATTTCCCAATGAAATCCTTCAGGACTTCGTTCATCAATCTCATGAAAGTACTGGGCTCATTCATCAAGAAAAATGGCATGACAAGACATTCATACAACCCTTCATTCATTTTGAATGTTGTCTTCCATTCATCACCTTCTCTCATTCTAATCTGATGATATCCGCTTTTCAAATCAATATTTGAAAAAAACTTTACTCCACTCAAGCAATCCATCAAGTCATCGATCCTTGGAAATGGAAACATGTACCTGATGGTAATTTTGTTGATTTCCCTTGATTCTATACACATTCTCTAGGCACCATCCCTCCTTGGGTTGTGCACTATTGGAATAGCGCATGGACTCAAGCTTTCCCGAATCAATCCTTTGTCCATTAAGTCCTGGACCTATCTCTTAACTTCTTCATTCTCTTGTGGCGTCAACCTATAAGCTGCTTTGTTCAGTAAACTGGGTCCAGGTACAAGATCCATATGATGGATTATACTCTTGATAGGTGGCAACGAACAAGGTAGTTCATCCACTACTATTCAGCAAATTCTTCCAGCAACTCCTGGATTTCTTCCGGTAAATCATCTATCCTAGTGTTGTTCAAAACAATTCTAGGCTTCCTAACCAAAATGAATTGCATGTCTTCCTTCTTCTTGACTAACTCAAGAATTTCCTTCCCACTCATGAGAAGGATAATGTTGTTTATCTTTGTTTTCACCTCCTTATCCTTAATTGGTAGCAACATGTGCGTCCTACCATTTTTTTCCAGAGTGTACGTGTTCTTTCTCCCATTATGTACCACATTTTTGTCATCCTTCCATGGTCTACCTAGCAATAGATGACAAACATCCATGAGAATGACATCACATAAGATCTCATCTTTATATCCTCCTATTTTAAATTCAACTAAACATTGTTTAGTGACATTTACTTGATGTCCTTTTTGTAGCCATGAAACTTTGTATGGGCTTGGATGTGCAACAGTATCCATCTGCAGATTTTCTACCATTTTCGTAGATACAAGATTATCTGTGCTACCGCTGTCCACTATGACCATGCATACCCTGTCTTTGGTTTTGTAAGCAGTCTAAGACATACTATTTCTTTGGGCTGGGTTCTCTGGCTCCTTCTTTGGTTTCAAGAGAACTTTCTGCATCATTAATGATCTTTCACCCTCAGTGTCCTTTGCCTCAACATTTCATCCCTGAGATTTGCCAATGTGAGTTTCACCACCTTATTTCTTCCTATTTGGACACTCATAGGATTTACGTCCAATTTTTCCACAGACAAAGAATTTCACTTCACCTACTCTATCTCTTCCTCTTCCTTTGGCTCGAGGAAAAGTATTTCTATCGGTATATTGCCTCCCATGTGAGATTCCTCCTCTCTCAGATTGAGTTTGAGGTTTCTTTCCCTCTTCTTTAGATTTCTGAGTTCTGTCCTGGGCAATTTTCTTGTCTCTGCTTTGACTTCTCCCTCGGCCTCTTTGAACTTGCTTTTGACTCAGTTTATATTCAGATTTTAGAGCCATCTGATAAGCATATTCTATGGTTCGGATGATCATCATGCTCATCTCATCCTGAATGTCATATCGCAGACCATTCATATACCTGTCAACTTTCTCATCATCACTTGCCCGATGACCTGCTATGATTTTTATCCTATAGAACTCTTCAATGTATTCTTTCACTGACATCAGCTTCTATCTTAAATTCTGCATCCTCCGAAACAGATTTATTTGATAATCCCTGTGTTTAAACTTGGCTTTCATTTTTGCAACCATTCTATCCCAGCTCTTGATTTTCTGCTTGCCCTTGCAACGTCTGTCAGCATGCAGTTCATCCCACCACAGTGATGCATGCCCCTTAAGTCTAGTAACGACATGTTTGACTTTCTTATCTTCCTCGACATCCTCATAGTCGAAGTGTTTTTCTAGAGCTCTAATCCAATCTAGAAGCTCTTCAACGTTTAGGTTGCCTTCATACATTGGAATGTCCATTTTTTCCCTAGCACCTATCCTTGCAACAACCTTGAATATGCATTCTTCTGCATCATCTTCGAATGCAACTTCTTCTCCTTCATTTCCATCTTCATTTTCTCTTTCATCTTCACTGATATCCCCAACGTCAACTGTTTTCCTTTGTGTTGTCTCCATAGCATCAAGTCTAGCACGTAATTCACACATTTCTCTTTCCACTGCTGGATCAGGTATGGGCCTTTATCTTCTTCTCGGCAGCATGGCTGTAAAATTCCTCTATACTCTTTGTTGTAGAAAGCAAGGAATTTGTTTTGGTCTATGATACCACAACTGGTGCAGACCTCCTACCCTCAGGCTGAGATCCACGTAGGATATTTTCTAAACCACAACAAGGGTTAAATGAACTCATTGTCTAAACCTGCAAAGGAATTCAGGTCTCGCGAGTTGGAAAATTCAAATACAATGTCACAGCCCTTGGAAATAGTCGAGATGCGAAATTTCGAATGGGCTTAAGGTGTAAGCCCCCTCTTCATCTCCTTTTTCGATATGACCACAACCAAGCCTTAATGCAAGCACCTTTTTGCAACTCATGACTTCTCGAGTTGGAGTGTCAAGATCCCATGATATTCCCTCATGAATCCATGAAATGCGATAAGTCAGTGCTATGTGGAACTTGCCAAAGCGACATGTACACGCCACTTTTCTCCTCCACTTTACTCTACTTACGAGGTGAGCTCTTGCCACCTATCCACGCAGAATTTCTGGCTTTCACAACTCGAGCGAACAACCAACAACCATTCCTTTTCCTCTATAGATCCCCGACTCTGAAATCATACTCTTGACGAGATCTATGACTGTGTGCCTCCCTCAATCCAATGGTCCTAGATGTATCGGGATTTCGCAATCCAGGAGTTCGCAACTCTCAAGTCCAACCTTGAACTACTCCACTTCTTGATCCCCGATATGGTGAATTCACATACTAGATCAACAGTCCTCGTTGATCTGGATCTAACGGTCACTACTCCTCATGAGCTTATGGGTGCTGAAATACTCTCAGTCTTAATCCCTTAGTTTGTCTATCAGATCCAACGGCCTACGGAACTTCAACACTTCTCCTTGAAGCAATTCCACCATTTGTTTTAAATTTCCCAAGGAATTATGGCCAAATGACTTGGCGTCCTCCCTCCTAAACATGCCTTATGTGAGATTATCTCGACCTCCACCTCCCTTTGAACTTCTCAAAGGTTCTATCCCTTCTGATCTTACACTTGCAAATCCAAGGTTTCTAGAAGGGTTCCTGCACGCACTCTTTGCGGAAAATTTTAAAATAACCCCAGGTTATTTGGTTCTTTGGCTCTATGCACTCTTTGCAACAGTGAATTATTCAAATCCCCTACGAGTTTGAAGTAATTTATTCCCTTCTCCCAGCCTATGCACACTTTTCATGGTTTTGTGCTCTACTAGCACTCTTGCCTGTAAAGACACAATTTGAATCTCCTTTGAGATTTATGAGATGAAACTTAGAGCCTGGTCAGCACACTCCTTGCGCACCCTCCACTGAACTCTTTGTAGGAGTTCTTAGAAAGAGAAACAACTGAAACTCATTGTCCCCTTATCTAGAGTTCAAACATTCAACATAGAATTCTAGAGCATACACACACAGATAGCATTGAAAGAATATGTATATAGAGAATGCAAATGAGCTTGCAACATACCATTTAACAGGTGGTTCCACAACCATGACAAACACGCAGATTGGAATTAAATCTTTCTTCTATTAATTCCAGTGTTCCTGCACATGGCGAATAACAACTAAGAATGCATAAAATTATCTGTTCTCCTATATTCTTCTCTGCATCTCTACAACTTACGAATTCTGAATTATGTTACCATGATACAAGGGTTGAGGGTTTCTATCATCCGTTTTCCCTCCTATGCTCCTAAAATGTCTAATCTATCATTTAAATCTACCTACTTTCATTAAACACAAATAAATTCCTATTACATCCGGCGGATAGGAACATATGATCCAAAATCAGTTTGGATCTTCAATACATAAATGCAACTATACTTTCCTCATGTCCATTACATTAATGCTTCATACTTTACATTTCAAAACATTTTCACAAAAACGTGTTTAATTGCATCTGTGCGTCCAACTGTCTCCTTGGTTTTAGGCACGCACTTGGGCTTTAAACGACGCTCCTGCATCATTTCTGAAGCCCAGAAGAATGTGGAAGCAGAGGCAGCATAAGGAGGACAAAACCTTATGATGAGGAAAGTTTTTCTAAAGGCAGAAAAAGAAATAGAAGACCCAGTTCAACGAACGAGGTTGTTCAAGACTGCTTGTAAGACAAAGGACAAAGTTTGTAAGATGATTATAGACAGTGGTAGTACTGATAATTTAGTATCAACAGAGATGGTGGAGAAGCTAGATTTGGAGACAACTGCACACCCAAGTCCATATAAATTATTGTGGTTGCAGAAAGGACATCAAGTGATGGTAAGTCAACAATGCAAAGTTGAATTTAAAAATAGGAGGCTATAAAGATAAGATTTTGTGTAATGTAATCCCCATGGATGTTTGTCATATTTTGTTAGGGAGACCATGGAAGTTTGATAGGAATGTTATTCATGATGGGAGGAAAAATACTTATACTCTGGAGAAAAATGATAGAACCCACATGTTACTGCCAATAGAAGAGAAGAAATAAAAGGAAGAAGCCAACACAAGAATACTTCTCATGAGTGGGAAGGAACTCTTGAAGTACATTAAGAAATATCAGGAAATGCACTCTATTGTAGTAAAGAAGCCAATATTTATCCTTACCAATACGTTTGTGGATGATTTACCTGAAGAAATCCAAGAATTGTTGTAGAATTTTGCTGACATAGTAGTGGATGAGTTGCCTCATTCATTACAACCCATTAGGAGTATTAGTCACCATATTGACTTGATTCCAGGAGCTAGTTTAACAAATAAAGAAGTTTATAGGTTGACACCTCGAGAGAATGAAGAGGTTAAGAATCAAGTTCAGGAGTTGTTGGATAAAGGTTTAGTTAGGGAAAGTCTAATCCCATGTGCAGGGCCAACTGCATTGAGTCCAAAGAAGGATGGAGGATGGAGAATGTGTACAAAGTCCAGAGCTATCACCAAGATCACCATCAAGTATATATTTCCTTTACCTAGGATGGATGATTTGATGGACTATTTGAGTGGAACAAGCTATTTTTCAAAAATAAACTTGAAGAGTGCATATGATCAGATAAGAATGAGAGAGGGAGATGAATGGAAGACAACATTCAAGAAAAATAAAGGTTTGTTTGAATGGCTAGTCATGCCATTTGGATTGACAAATTCTCCAAGTACATTTATTAGGTTGATGAATGAAGTACTGAAGGACTTTATAGGTAAATTTGTCATTGTATATCTGGATGATATATTAGTTTTCAACAAAACTAAGGAAGAACATTTAAATCACTTGACATTAGTGATGAGGAGATTGCAGCAAGAAAAGTTGTTAATAAACTTGAAGAAAAGTTATTTTATGAAGACAAAGCTCATATATTTGGGTTTTGTGATCTCTTCAAATAAATTTAAGATGGATCCAGAAAAGGTGAGAGAAATCAAAGAATGGTAGTCACCCAGGAGCATATTTGAGGTGAGAAGTTTTCATGGTTTAGCAAGTTTTTATAGAAAGTTTATCAAACAAATTAGTGGTATATGTGAACCCATGATGGACACTGTGAATAAGAAACACAAGTATTTTAATTAGACACAGGAGGCCGAGAAAAGATTCAGAGTGTTGAAAAAGAAAATAACAGAACAACCAGTTCTGGTTTTACTAGATTTTGGAAAGACATTTCAGGTGAGGTGTGATGCAAGTGGAATAGCCATTGGAGTAGTTTTGAGTCAAGATTATAGGCCAATTGATTATTTTAGTGAAAATTTGAATGAAGCTAAGGAGAAATATTCTACATATGACAAGGAGTTTTATGCAATGATTCAAGCTTCGAAAAAATGGAGACATTACTTAATTCCAAAATATTTTATCTTGTATAGTGATAATCAAGCTTTGAAATTTATTACTAGGCAAGAGAAGTTGAATCAGAGACATGCTAAGTGGGTAGAATTTATGAAGAATTTTAATTTTGTCATTAAACATATTTCTGGAAGTGCTAATAAAGTTGCAGTTACTTTGAGCAGGAGAAGTTTGGTTATACAGGAATTTCAAGTGAAGACCTTAGGGTTTGAGCACCTTAAGGAAATGTATCAGGAAGATTCAGATTTTAAGTAGGCTTACAAAGCATATGAAAATCCTTTGCTGAGGAATAACAACTCATGGTAAAAATCTTTGACCTAGGATGAATTGTTGTTTAAAGGAAGCCAATTGTGCATACCAATATGTTCAATGAGAGCTAATTTGTTGAAAGAAAAACATAGTGGAGGTTTAGCCGAACGTTTTGGTCATGACAAAACATTTGCAAAACTGAGTAGTTTGTATTATTGGCCAGGTATGAGGGAAGATGTGAAGAAATTTGTATATTGATGTAAGATTTGTCAACATGAAAAAGGGAAGAGACAAAACACTAGTTTGTATCAACCATTTCCTATTCTAGAAAGGCCTTGGGATGCAATTAGTATGGATTTTGTATTGGGATTACCTAGAACCCGGAAGGGAAGTGATTCCATATTTGTTGTGGTCGATAGATTTTCCAAGATGGAACATTTCATACCCTGCTAGAAAACATATGATGCTACACACATAGACAATTTGTTTTTCAGACAAGTTGTGAGATTACATGGATTGCCCGAAAGCATAGTTTCAGACAAGGACACTAAGTTTGTGGGACACTTTTGGAGGACTCTATGAAAGAGGCTGGGAACCAATTTATCTTTTAGTTCAACATATCACCCCCAGACAAACAGACAGACCGAAGTGGTGAAAAGTAGTATGAGAAATTTGTTAAGGAGTTTAGTCACTGAACAAGGTCGTCAGTGGGATCAGATTCTGGCATAGGAAGAATTTGCATTTAACAATTCGGTTAATATAAGCTGTGGAAAAAGTCCATTCGAGATAGTATATGGAATACAACAGAGAGGGATTGCATAATTCAGAGAGCTGAAAAAAGTGAATTCTTGAGCGCTGGAGAAGAATATTTTTCTACAGAAATGCAAAGACTTCATGATCAAGTTAGCAGGAAGATACCGGATATTAATCAAAAGTATAAGGAAAGAATTGATCAGAAAAAAAGGGAAGTTAAATTTGAAGTAGGAGATGAAGTTTTATCTCATTTGAGGAAGGAGAGGTTTCTAAGAGGAACACATAATAAGTTGAAGATGAAAAATACAGAACCATGCAATATCCTTAGAAAATTTGTAGCAAATGCTTATGAGATTGAGTTGTCAGGCAATGTTGGGATATCACCGATATTCAACATTGCAGATTTGTATCCTTATAACAGAGGTGACGCATAATAATTTTATGATTGGGAAGAGATTCAGTGGGAAGAACAGATGCCCACAGTAGAAAAACCTCAAGTGGAGAAAATTTTAGAATAGAGAGTTGGAAGGAAAACTAGAAGAAAGATGTATCCTGAATATTTAGTGAAGTGGAAGGATCACCCTATGGAAGATTCAAGTTGGGTAACTAAACTTGATATTTTGAAGCATGGAAAAATAGTGTGAGAGCTAATGGACAGGATTCCATGAATATTTTGGCCAGAGGCATATTATGCAGGAGCATTTCTATCAAATCCATAAAGGAAGACGTGGAAGCAAAGTCAACACCTTAGCACATTGAAAGAACCAAATCCGAATCTTAACCATCTTGGTAGCGGTGTAGAGTTTTGAAGTTTGTGTTAATTAAATTAGAGTATGTAAAGTCAGGCCACCATTTGAAATGACAGAATGATTGTAAATCCTTACACAACTGTAAAATATTACAAGTGTAGGATACTTTCCCTTATTGGTCATTAGGTTGCATTTAATTGAGTAGGTAACCAATAGAGTAGGAAGTGATAGATTTTTAGCTAGGAGGAAGAAGAGCGAAGAGGCTCTGGGTCCTTACACAAGTTTTCATTGTAATGGTTGTAAGAGATAACTATTGTAATCATGTTTTTCTTTGAAATGAATAGAATAAACAAAATTGATTCAATTGTACAATGTTGATGCTGTTTGACTATTGATATGTATTCTGTGAATCTATGATTTTCATAGTGAATGAATGAATAATTGAATAAGTTTTAAATGGTTCTCTTCTCTAAGTTATGCAAGGGGTGCATGCAGAGTGCAAGGAGTGCATGTGAAGAAGTATTTTTCGACTCAAAGTTTAGAAGAGATAGCGGGGGACTTTTGTATGCAAAGTGTGCATATTGAGCACAAAGAGTGTGCATAGAAGAAAACTTGGGAAAGTTTTAAAGCTTAGGAAGTTAAGCGTAGAGTGTGCCAAGAGGGCATTAGAAAGTATTTTGAAAAAGACATAGAGTGAAAGTGTGCGCCAGGGACAAGGTTTAATTTCATTTTCCAGAAGCTCAGGAGGAGTAGTGGTTTTAATCCTCAAGAGGAAACACTTAGAAAATTTTCTAAGTTTTGAAGAGTTGAAGTGTTCAAAGGTGGAGCGCAGAAATTGAAAGTTCTAAGGAAGAATAAGTATGGATGATCGAGCGGGAAAAATCCTTCAGAAAAGAATTTTGAAGACTGGATAAGATCGAGGGTTAAGGTTTATCCAAGAGGAGCTAGAATATTTCAACCCGTTAGATCTGGGAGAAGTCGCGCTTTGATTAGCCACGAGTTTCTTTCGGAATTTCGTAAACCATATGATTTGCAAAGAGTAGAGTGAAATTTGTGAAATTCAAAATCGTGACATGATCATGGCCATTCGATTGAGGTAGGACTTGTGGCGAGAGATCAACATTTCACTGACTCGCAGAGTGGAAAGGTCAAAGGGTAGAGTCGTCAGGATTCATGAAATTTGAACTCGCGATTTGATCTGAGTCATTGGATCAAGGAGAGATCTGGACTTTTGATTCATTTTGAGGGAAGGAGATATCGGGAGAAGGGAGGTGAGAGGTCCTCCAACTTCACGAAACATGAAGTCCCAATACACAAAGGGGAAACCAGGACCATCGGGTCATGCGAATTGTGGACCATTGATCTAGCGCGTGGAACTTGCAAGTTCGGGTTTCAGAAGGATGAGCAAGCGAACTTCAGGAAGAGAGAAATTGTGAAGCACTTGGGAGATTGGCCTCGGGTTATAGTTGTGGGTCATATGGATGGAGGATAAGGGAGGAGATATCACGTGCTAGGCCCCTGTCGGGCTTTCAGAAATCAGAGAGTTGGGGGTTGACTCACATACGATCATCCGACACGCGAAATTGCGAAACACATTTTGAGGATAGGCATGTGGTCACAAGGCATGGTCACGTGGAAAAAGTCTTGCGTCTAACACTAGTTAACACAGATAGAATTTTGTAAAGACCCGTGGATTTTTCTTAGAGGTTTCAACAAGAAATCGAGGAGCTTCTTTAGCTCAGAGATTTTCTTGAAGATCCCAATACCAGGAGGTCGCACGACCCTTTGGGGAGAAGGGGAGTCTGCACCATGTTGGATCTTCCTTTAGTTTGGATATTGTAGATCAGGGGGTTTTAGCCTCCTTCTGGTTGGAGCCAAATAACACTGGGAGTTGGAGCTTCCTTCAGGTTAGAGCCTGTAAACTAAGGGGTTGGAGCCTTCTTCTAGTTGTATCTAGAGAATTCAAGGAGTTGTAGATTCGTTTAGGTTGGAGCCTCCTTCTAGTTAGTGCTGGAGAATTGGGAAGTTGGTGCTTCCTACGAATATATTCTTTTATATATAAGAAAACAATCCATGGTTTTCTCCCGTTTGGGTTTCCATGTAAATTCTTGTGTACTATGTATTTGTGGTTGTTTATTATGCACTGATGAATGATATCTTTTATGATGCAATGATATGCTGAATGAATAAGTGATAAAATATTGAATTTTGTTGATAAAGTTGAATTTTATATATACTATGATTGAAAGTGGTAAAAAGTGTTCATATTGATTCACCCCCCGCTCTCAATATTCCAACAACAAGACAAAGACTTGTGTATACACTATTATTAAGAGTAAAAACAATTGATTAATTGTACCTACTCACGCCATTAACCCAAAATAAATTTCGCGTGGCAAAGAAAGTGCTAGATGAAATGAATTGTCTAACAACAAATGCATCATGGATACTAGAACACATTGAGAGACCAAACATGTCTATAAATAGATTCAATTTCTACATTGAACACACGTAGCCTTTGGAAACCCCTTGAATATGTAGTAAATTTTACAGATTTGATACAAGATATGGTTGTTTTCTTTCAATAAACACATTACATTGTCCACCAACTATCAATGGATTAAACAAATTCAATCACAACACATTTTGTACATGGAGTTCCTACTTGCATAGATAAAACTATAGAAATAAAAAGAACTAAAATCTAATGAAATGTTAAAGTTGAACACATTGTGTCAAATATACATGCTCATAAATCAATTTTCATATTCAATATCCGTGTTGCACCTTTTTGCATCTATTTCAGCAATTGTCGATACAATTTCAGTGGCAAAAACCGAATTGTTACAAAGTGATTCTATATTTATAGTAATTGGCTACTTCAACATTGGCATTCCTACAAAGAATAAAAAAATCATATTGTTGCAACAATATATACAATAACTATAAATGCAAGAAAAAACACATAATTTTTTATGGAAGAAGAAATCTATTATTGATCATATTTGGCCAAACTTGCGAATTGAAAAATTTCATGTTCATGTTTCATAAGAATATTGGAATGACCATGTCATAGTTCATTATTTACTACAATTTAGCTAAAAATGAGATCACAATAGCATCCTCCTTGAAAGTTACAACAAAGCAAGACAACTATATATGTCTCAAAGCTTCATTGAACATAAATACCTAAATCCTTTTCACTTTAAGGATAATTTGTTCCTCAGAATCACAGGTTACATTTACGATGTTTGTTATTTGATAAAAAAAAAAACTAGAGAGCCTCATTACATTAAAATTTCTTCTCGTATGCAAATTTATATCAAGAGAAAAGTTCCAAAAAATCATTGCAGATACATTTGAATACAATTTTTTAAGGCAAAGTTTTCTTTATTATTTTTTGGTAAATTAAAGCTATACTTCTTCTATTCTTTCTTTTTTTTATTAGAAAATTCAACATTTTTCTCATTAAAAATAAATTTAAAATATCCATCTTTCACTACAAGTGTAGTCAAACTACCAACAACCTTCTAAGTGAGTTTGACCCTTGAACAAATGAATTTCAATATAGCACACTTACAGGTATAGACTATTGTGTACACCACATGTTATTTTCAATTTTTCTGGTAGAATAGATAAATATAGGTACTTTTGCTATATGGATTTTATTACTATATAGGCTTATAGACCATTTTTTACAAGATATCTAGTTAACTAGATTTAAAAATTTCTTCATGATAGGCCCTAGAATTCATTTCATATTAACTTTTCCTAAAACATAGTAAAGTAGAATTATTTTGTTAGGCTAACATCTGCAAACTTAGTAACAACAAACAATCAAATTTAATATCAAATAAACTTGATCTTCAAATAACATTAGTAATGATCAGGCATCTAGAAATTAGCTACTTCTTTTTTGACTAACGCATCTACATTTGTATTTAAAATCCAAAGATGCAATAATACTTGGAATATTTCCTTTTATTGTAGGCCTAGTCAAAATACCAACAACCTTCCAAGAGAGCTTGACCTTTAAACAAAGAAATTGCAATATTACACACTTGAAAGTACAAACACTCTTGCGCACATGACATGTTATTTTCAATTTGTCTCGCAGAATAGATAAAGTTAGGTAATGTTTCCATACACATTGTATTACTATATAGACTTATAGACTATTTGTTACAGGATATATAATGGACTATATTTTTAATTTCTTCCTAGCAGGCCCTAAAATTCATTTCATGTTAGCTTCTTTTGAAACACAATAAATCAAAATTATTTTTTTAGATCAACATCTTCATATGTAGTAATGAGCCACCAGTTTTAAAGCTGCATAATTGACTAGGACAACTACACTTGTATTTAAAATCTAGACATAGAGTAATACTTGGAACTTATCATTTACATATCTCAAATTGACAATTCACAAAATCTCAATGTTCGTGTCATGTGTGCTAAGACAACAAAGACAAAATGAAATTACAGGTTATTGCATTCTAAATATTGCATTGTTTCAAGATACATCAAAACAACAATCCTTGAGATTCGATTATTGCAAAAAATAAAATGTGATTATGGCAGTTTAGGCATAATCTAGAGGCATTTTTTTCATTTGGTTAAAAAACTATTGGTTCTCTACAAATGATCATTTACTGAAAGAGAGAATTATCAGTTTGTTGCTTCCAATGTCCAATAATGGTGTTGTTCTAACACCTATTCCAAGCACCATTTTCACACTCTACGCCTAGAACCTCGCTTCAAGACATCATAATGCTTAGGTGGTTCCATGTGTACCGTGTATTGTTGTTGTTGCTACTAGATCATGGAAGAAGAAACTAGAAATTGATTGTGCAATAGGCTCAAAATATCCTAGTAAATTGCCTAGAACTATTTGTCATTTTTAGTTTTTTTTTTTCTCTCACAGAGGAATTTTGAATGTTTGACTTCATATTATAAATCTTCATCGCTTGTGCCACATTTCACTTGGTTCTTAACATTGTCAAGTATTGTTTCTTGAGATCAAATATCATCTGTTAAAACTTGAAGCTTGAATATTATTGTTGTTGATAAACATTTGATAAAAACACAATGAGTTATATATCCTCCATGGATGAACTTAATTCTGGGTCTTTTCTGGATTTCTAATTGATGCAAAGCTTCCAACAAGCTGATATTGGTTCATTTCTTAGAAATTCAAATTTCCTGTTGAATTTGTTCACTTGAGATTGTCTCCTTTAACTGTTTCCAAAAATACTTTGACAAATACAATTATACTATAATTATAGTTAAATCATCTCCTTTAGCCTTTAACTAGCATACAATTTTCTCCATGCTATATGTTTATATTTTGTAGAACTTTCTCTAGTATAACAAATATTGTTTAACGCACAATAACATGACAAGAAGAAGTCAAGAAAAGGAAGATGAAAGAGGGAAATTAGAATTATACGGAAAGAGGTAGAGATCACTGAAATATGAATTCAAAGATGTCGTTTGAGCATTTTTTTGATAAGTTTTGTTTTCTTCCCATGTATAGGAACAAACCAACAACTTCCAACCCAATCAATGTTGAAGAGTGGACTAGTTGCAAGGTCAAACATGTTTTTGATGGCAATGTTTTTGTGACATACATAGCAATACTTGACACATCACATAAGTCAAATGATTTCAAAATTGCACCCAAATTAAGTTATGATCATGGAGAAGTGGGATGCATTTTTCTAGTGGATCAAGAGACTAGCATAGAAAACATAACACTTGTCTGTTAGGAATATAGCTTCATACCAAACACATTGATCAAAATATTGTTAGAAACAACAAAACAATATGCACTTGGTACAATAGGTGCAATTGTCATTGATGCAAAGAAACTAGGGACACAATATACCTTGCAATTCAACAATGGAAATTTAGAAAACGATAGGGAAATGGTAAGGTTGTTTTCATACAAACAATTACATTACAAAAAAAATAAAAATTCTTTGCATCTATTTGTTGTGGAAAAAAAGAAAATTACATTTTTCATCCTTGAAGTGCAGCTACTATTATTTCCAACATTTCCAGGAGAATTTGGTTTCATTGAAGACCATTTTTCAAAGAGAGAATTTTCCATATCGTTATTCAGAAACATCATGAAATGAAAAGAGGAAGCTTCTAATACACTACATACAGGCCAATCAACATACATTGGACTATTAACAACAAAGAAACCTTTTGATGACCTGAGACTATTGATGAAGTGGACAAACTAGGTAAACATATTGAAACCATCTAAGAATATGTTATATTATATGTACTTTTTATTAAAAAATATTGACTAACACTTATGGTCACCAATGCGAAATAGTTTCAAGTCACAGTGACACTAGAAAACATATATTCCAATCCTTTTCAACCTATATGTTCAATAAGCAATTTAGCATTAGAATTGTTTGGATCAATCAAATCAACATTGTTACATTGTCCCAAATGTCAAGTTGAAAACCCCTTCATCTATTCACCTTGGTTAAAGTGCAGGACAATCAACAAAAAAAACCAGAAACTTCAATAAAAAAAAGGTATGTTTCAAACTATTGTTTTACCAATATTGTTGACAATTTTGATTTTCTAGTTCATTCCATGTCTTCTGACATTATTCGTTATGAATTGTAGGGATATCAAATTTCGCGTATGGATGCAAGATGTGTAAAGAAGCCTATATGTAACTGAATTTTATAGTGAAATGTGGATATTTTATGAGTTCAGTTGTCTAGTCTATTTTTTGTTCATAATTGTGTCTTTGACATGATTTTGACAATTCTACATATGTAACTCAAATTGAACTACAACATTGTTTCAACTGAAAATAATGGTCTCTTTCACACTCGACTCTAAGAATTGAAATTTCTTGATAGCATTTTTGTTTAGAACTATACTTTGTTATAAATTTATCTCTATGGATTTGAGTCACTTAATGTCATTTGTCTTCTTAGACAAAAGACAATGATTTAGTCCATATTTGAATTTCAAAATCTCTTCTCGAAATTTGAGAATATCCATATTGTCTGTGCTAATCTACTTATCTCTATTATATCTATGTATATGTTTTGTTTCCTTGTATCTTTGGACTATATTTTTTCGTATATATGTGTTCATGATCATTCCTAGTTCCTTATTTTATTTTTACAGATACCTTTTCATGTACATTGTGTTTCGTAGAACAAATTTCATTGATATTCAAGTGGTTGTTTTCAAGTTGTTTCCAATTTATTTGTATAGATTAAGTACAATGATAATTTCTCTTTTTTCCATTGTAATTCTAGTTAACATGATATATTGGGTGCATAAAAATAGTTTCTTTATTCAAAATACAATAAACAATAAAATTATTCAATAATGTTACATAGATATGATACTAGACTACAATCTTTCATCCATATAGAACTATCATCTTAGTACATTCTCAAGGGACAGATATAAGCAACTTGTTTTTTCTTCCCACTTGTTTTATTTTTAATTTGTTTTAATTATTTTTAATGAAGTAGATGAATGAAACATAAATATAGTATAAATATACATTAAGTAGTAAGAATAGGAAAAATGTACATTCTGAGTGGACCAGGTGATTAAGATCATGTGGTTCTTCTTATAAAATCACAAGATGTCTATTTATAAATGCAACTTTTTACACTAAATTTTAATTATGGTAGAGTTTATGAATTAAATAAAAAAATTTAATTTAAAAAAATTCTCAACTTTTCTATAATTTTTAGGCCCTTCATAAAAATACTTAATATTTGCTTTAACATAATTCATAATAAACAAAACAAAATGAAAAAAAAATCAATTTTTCACTTCTTTTTTTTTATCTTTTTTTTTTTTTCTTTCTACAATATAAATATGAAATAAATAATAATACCATTACTCTACACATTTTTTCCTTCTAATTAATAAACAGAAATTAAACAGTTTTCATGAGATAAAAAGAATAAATAACTAGTTTTCATTAAATCAAAAGAATAGGCAAAGCCCGAGCAACCCTAAACGATACAACAAACTAATCTCTTGAACATTTCTCAATATAATTATGGAGCATGCTAATGTTAATACTTAGAGAACACATTTTTTCCCTCTAATTAACAAACAGTTTTCATGAGATAAAAAGAATAAATAACTAGTTTTCATTAGATCAAAAGAGTAGGCAAAGCCCAAGCAACCCTAAACGATACAACTTACTAAATCTCTTAGACATATCTCAATATAATTATAGTTTAAAAAATTCTTCATGCTAAACGAGCTAAGAACGTTTTTTCCAAAATCTCTCCATAGTCCTCAAAACCCATCACTTGTGTGTGGATGACATTTGAGCAAGGTTTAACAATAGGAGGTGTGTGGATGACAAGTGAGCAAGGTTCAACAATAGAGTAATTTACTATTTAGATATAACTAAATCAAAAGACTTAACATCCAAAAATAAATAAATCCTAAGATAGTTTTCAATTTACTAAGGATAGTCATTACTGAGTACTATGTACTAATTTGAGTTGGGTCATCTGTTATTCAAGGAAAATCATACCACCTAAACAATCTGGAACCATAACATCTAAACAACTTATTCATGGTTTGTAATGGGATAGAGTAGAAATGCTTCTAGATCTTGGGTAGTTAACTTATTTCCTAGTATCCAAGGAAGACAATCTCTGTTAGGTCTTTGGTCTTTAACCTATTTCCTTCCATTCAAAGAAAACAATCTCTTAGCCAATCAAACAAACTTTTAAGTCCTACTAGAGGACCAAAAACTATTTCAACCAAGATAATAAGTCATAGGACCAAAAACTATTTCAACCAAGATAATAAGTCAATATCCCATGTTCATCATCACTCAAGCTCGAAAAGAGGGGTCATGAGTTTACAAGTAACATCTAACCTTAATCTCATACATAAAACCAAATACTAATAGTGATCATATTTTTATTTAATAAACCCATCACTACTTACATCCTTCACAATAAAATCATAAAAAATAAGATACATAAACAAACATTTTATTTTTTAGTTATAGTTTTCTTAATATTGGTTAGGTTATTCCGACTAAAAAAACTTAGTGGCTAATCTTTCTAGGGTCCCCAATTTTTTTTTGGATGTGCAACAGTACAATACTAATAATTGGCAACGCTCCAAACAAAAACTGCAAAATTAACCAGCCAGTGGCCGTAAATGAGATTATTGACAAAATTACATTCATTCCCAACTACCTTTCTACAGCGTGGTAGGCCCTGCGAGAGAAGATTCCAAAATAATGAAAGACTGCGAGCTCTTGCTATGGTCAGTCTAAATTCATATCTTATTAATTTTATGTATAAGACCAATCTAAAGGCAACGAAATGCCTACTCGATTATGTGAGATGACGTATGATGACGTATGTTGAAATGTTGGCTTTGCTGGATTTACATGCACATGGCTATAATTAAAAGGAGTGTCTGTCGTTATCGTTTGCTGCTGGATTCAGATGCACGTGGCATATCATTAAATGGAGGGAAGTGTCTGTCGTTATCATTGGCTGTTGTTATCATGTCGTTATCATAAGCGTGGTTATGTATTAAGACTTACATGGGCTGAATCTTTTTCTTTCTTGGATAGTTTTTTTCATTAGTTTTGTACCACATTCTGGCTATAACTGCGGCTAGAAATTTAGTTCGAACTGTAGATTTAGTCATTGAGATTACATATTTCAAATTACTTAAGAATTTTGGAAGGATTGAATTTATTAATGTATTCAAAAATACCAACGTCATTTAAATATTGTAATATTGAAATTTCACTTTTTTTAAGTTAATTTAATTAATTTGTTATTTAAATTTAATTAATTTAATAAAATCAAAGCTTTTTATAAAAGAATAAGTTTTTTTTATAAAATACATAGAGTCCATCTCTAATATCCACAAGTTTTTTAATTTAGTAATCAAGTCTAGTTTTTCTAAACAATTCATTTAAAGTCTCATTATACCTATTTTTAAAAGTGGCAATAAAAAAATCCATAATTATAGGACCATTATTATTAGCTCCCGTTTGGCTAAGTTATATGGAATTATTTTGGAAAAGAATATTAGTGTATGGTTAAAAGGCCACGTAAAAGGAGCTAAAGGCTAAGCCTGATTTAGGAGTAGTCATTCAATTCAAGACCACCTTGTTATGCTTAAGAGCATTCTAAAGGAGTGTCCCAATAATAAAACCAATCTTTTGTGTTGTTTCATCGACTTTAGGAAAACTCTTGACATATTTTTTTTTAACAAAAACTAGGAGATTTATATTAGCAAAAAAGGTACGGCCAATGCTCACAAAGTCTGCAAAAGCTACTTCCTTATTGGCATGGATTACATAGAAATAATATCCAAAGACTATTGTCAAGGCTTAGCAACCCATATTCAAAATTGACTACTTGATTTACCACTTGTCCAAGAAAACTACATTACATAAGCCCTTACGGGAATATATTTTTGCAAATTGTTGGCATAGTAATCGACAAAAACAATACATGATTATGTTGATTTTGAGCCCTACTTCTTGCCACCATTGGTTGGGGTGCTAAGGGAGTATTTTTCTTCTTCCCAAGAGCTATCCAACTGGCATTATGAGACAATGGGGTTAACACAAATCCTTCCATTACCACATTTTCTAGATATGGAGGTTCTAATTTTTCTAAAGCCTCAGGCTTAACTACCCTATAACACCCATGTTTCCCCCATTATGTAACTAATCATATTTAATGATTTGTCAAGCCATGACATATAAACAATGTAATTGTAGTATTATCTAATTGAAAATGTGAACCAACTGACTGTGAGTGAAGCCTTGAATGTATTTTCCATGATACCACAAGAAGGCTTAGTAAGGGATAGAGAAGGAGGAATCATTTGTGAAAGAACCCAAATCCATCTTGATGAATGATGTGAAGGAAATAACCACATTTCCTCTAGCTTGCAGTTGAAACAAGATATTTAATAAGAAGGGGTTGGTAGTTCACCCTCAATGAATACTAGTATGGAAGATCTGGCTAGGACAACAAAAATTGTCCTCTAAAAGTACAACAAATTACCCAATCGTAGCTTCCAGATTTACCCCCACGAGTTCCTTCTGACAGAAGGAATAAGGTAGGTCGAGAACCTTCTGGAGGGGTGGCTACATGCAAGAGAAGCACACGAGGAGAAAGAGAAGGCATGGGCATGCAAGGGAGAGTGCGGGTGGAGGCTCTGTCGAGGGGAGTAGACAGAGAACTAGAGAGCAAGATCGAGACGAGGAAAAGACCTCGAAAAATCCTAATCTGAGAGACACAAGGGAAAAATAACTCCAGGAGAGTTTAGATTCTAGAGGTAGATGAATGAATGTGAATAAACACAGTAATGGAAAATAGCTTGAGCTCTGAGGTTCAGTTCTGAGAGAATACCAGAGAAAAATAGTGTTGGCTAGAGAAGTAGCACACATAAGTAAAGGTTTGTAGAAGACCTCAGGAAAATTAGATGCTACAAGAGAACTAGAAGCAAAGTGATTAGAGGAGGAACTCATGGAAGAATTTCGAGTTGGAGCAGAGAAGACCCAAAGTCCAGACTGGAGCAAAAGAGGGTGGCGAGCTTAATGCTTGTTGGAAAGAAATTGATACTTGAAGGAGAGGGTGCTAATGAACAGTGTAGTTGTGAAGGGACTCTCTTGTGTAGAGGAAATCCAACTGGGAAGGCATCTGATAAACCTCCAGGAGGTCCTACGTTTGATGGGGTAGAAGGGAAACTTATGTTGTTGCCAAAAAAGTGGAGGAGAGTAATCTCTTTGATCTATTTATTGACCTGATGAGTAAACAATGGGAGAATCCCCTAGTGGTATCATGGCCTTGCATAGGGGTGGCATATTGTCAAAGTGACTAAGCATGCAGAGCCTATGGTTGGGTGGAAAGGAGAACATCCACAGTCAGTTGGCTAGTTACAATTTGTACCAGATAAGTATTTTCATACTCTATATAATTGGAATGACACGTGTGGATAAATTCTTGTATTTGAACATTATATGTGAATGCTTATTTTTTAAACTGACTGGTGTTGAATGCAATTTGTTATGTTATGTAAATGTGTAATCATGCATGTCTATGCAAGAAGCTATATTTTATGGTTTTGGGTTGGGACCTGTAAGCCAAAATCTTAGGGTGAGAATATGTCCTCGCTCATTTCAAAGCAAAGGAGAGATCCAAGAAGGCCTGGTAAACCCTTATAAAGAACCGAGAAGAACTCCAGAATTGGATAAGTCCTTAAGATGGGAATTAACTAGTCAAGGAATCAACATAGACTCAAGAAGAAATTGCCACCATTGATTTGAAGGGGATGATAAATCTCATTCCTTCATTAGGAGAGGCATCGTCGCCAGGAGTGACTGAGTGCTAGGACTTATTCAAAGTCCAATGACATTGAACTCGTAAGAGGTAACATGAACAGTTGATTTGTTGCAAGAATCCCTCCGAGAAGATTAGAACCATTGATCGTTGTAGAGGAAAGATCAAATATTTTTCATAGATCCATGTAATCTTTGTTTAAGTGGGGAAGAAGGAGTGGTGTCATCATGCTAACGAGGAATGCTAGTGTGGCAGTTAGCATGTCTCGTGTATGGAACGTTTCGATAGAGGATTGGTTGATGGGTTGAGGGTGGACCCTTGGGAGAAATGGCCCTTAGTCCATCTGCTTAATACCTGGTCATTGGATTTACATATCAGGAAACCTCAGTCGTCCATTGGAGGAGATCCAATGACCATAGAGAAGCCTAAGAAGAAGAACAACCGTCAATCTGTTGAAGGTGAGATATGAGCCGTCAATGAGATGCACGTCATCGTCGGGAAATTGGTAGTGATATAGTTGTGTATCATCCCCAAAAGACTAACAATGATAGGATCTCATAAGAGCATCGATAATTGTTGATTTGTCACTGGGAGAGATTTGATCCTCGTGGTCGATTTCCATAGGTCCCATTTAAAAGAGGAGAGGGAGTGATGATGCATATTTCTAACTAGGCCTCCCATGTGTCTAAGATGATGACAAATGTCACCAAGGGGTTGGCCATCGGGATGAAGGTTGGTCCCAATGAATGAGGAGGTCCTTTGGACCCTCGTTTTAAATTGTGACCGTTATATATTTCGAGGATCTCCCTCCAGAAATATGGACCATAGATTCCTGACTTATCATCATCGGAGGTGGAACGATGGTAGATATTAAGGAAAGAACCTAATTCCGATGACGAAGAGGATCAATGACAATGAGAGTCATGGATTTATGAAAGGTCAGAGTTAATATCCATTTTATATATCTAAGAACCATTACAAATAAGAAAGTGGAAAATGATGTCATGAGTGACGTGGCATGCCCACAAGGCAACCATGGTGTTCCCTGTGGTGATAGGCGTCACTTGTTGGTTGGATGATGAGACACAAATTTCCTAGAGGTCCAAAAATCTCTTAATTCCTAAACCATGATCTACATTATTGGATCCATCGATCGAGAGATCTCAACCATACATTAGTAAAGTACCGATGAAGGTCAGGAGAGGAAAGTCGATGACTGTTGATCTCGTCGGAGACGATCACGACCACTGATCTCATTGAAGATGATGAGGATTGTTGATTTCATCAGATATGAGGATGACCATCGATCTCATTGAAGATGATGACAATGATATCTGGATCCTCGGATCCAAATGTATCATCGTTGGGAAACAAAATTTGGACATGTTAGGTGTCATATAGGAGTTTTGATGATGACATGAATTTGTAATTGTTGAGAATCATTGATCTCATCGGAGATGCGATGATGACAAGATATGGATCGTTGATTTGACATGTATCTTTGTCAGGATATGAAAGTTTGGCATGGCTCAGTGTTTTCCAAAATCTCAATGGCGATATTGGCTATGGGAAAGAAACGATAATCGTTGATTGGCATAAGAGCGTGGTGTGGATACAATCGTTGATCCATGGTAGGTCCCACTTGATCAATGTAAGAATTGATTAGGGGAAAATGATAACCCCCATGCTATTTTGGATCGTCGATGAAACCAGAGTCATAGGATGCTCGACTCTAGGATAGTTGGATCAGGAGCAGTCCTGATATGGTGTCGTCAAAACTTCTAGTGTTGGGGTGTTGACACTCCATGAGAGTAAAATCCCGACAATGGAAAGGAAATGAAGACTAGATGACAGTCGTCAATCTAGATACCCGAAGAGATGAATGGTAGGTTCCATGTCGGATGAAACAAGGACTAGGAAGCTCTGAGGATGCCACATGGTAGTGAGGTGGCATTTGGCCAATGAGATCCAATAACTTTGGGAAGCCATAAATTTTGATATAGAGATTAGTTTTGAGAAAAAATATAGTCGTTGGAAAGATCTTCATGAGCAGAAGATGACGGTACCCTTGAGAAGAGGGTTTGAGATGGTCAAAGGAAGGGAAAATTTTAATGCCTTGTCACTTAAAAGGACAATTAGGGGTTGGGTGTGTTACAAAGTGGTATCACAATGAGGTTCAAACACTAAGCCTGAATGGGCCATAGATCATTTCTCTTACTATTATTTTAAGGATAAGATAATCCTATTGAAAATTATTTTATGCCTTAAAAAAATTCTATCTGCACTAGCTCCTTAAGAGCAAGGACTGCAGATTTAAATTTCTTCTTTAAAATTCCTTACAATAGAAAATTCTCTCATGTTGATTGCAACAACATGATCATATTTGTTCTCTGTAATATTGAGGACTACTCCTGCAGCAGAGAGAACATGTTGATATGAGAGTAAGGCCTGAAAGTGAATGGATGAAAATGGTAAAATTCTAATATAGGATTGTATGATTCCATAGAGTGGATAAAATGAGTTGTTTTATGCAATTCTAATGTGGATTATTCACTTGGATAGATAGAGCCTCTTGCATTTGTGAATCACTGAAATGGTAGAATCATGATAAGGGTTGCTCAAGTTAAAAGAATGAATGAACTAGTGATTGTAATGTTGCCTCTAAGCATGGGTAGTTGGTGCCTTTGGCATTGATGATGGTTTATTATATGAGGGATAATACCCTTATGTAAAAACCCTTGTGGAATTAACGAATTAAGCATGGATAAATGAAATCCCTGCCATTATAATTTTTGCTTAAATAAAAGACTAAATCCTCTATGTATAAGTCATCATGTTTAGAGGAATGATGGAAAGTTGTAAGGTCAGTTTACTTGACCTACAATGAATTAAACTTGTTGTCGAGAGAATATATTTAAGCAAAGGAAGATAGATTCATTTGGATTTTTGTTAGCCCTCATAGAAGAGGTAAAGTGATAAGGGAAAATGAGAACGTTTATTAGCTCATTGTTGTCCAAAATGTGTACATTTCTATCAACACCAGTACTTTTTTATGCATGAAATGCAAGAGGTGAATATGTTGTGATACATATGGTAATGAGTAATGGATACATATAGACATGTTGTAACATGTGGTGAGTTGTAAAGTATGGCCTATTGATGGATCATTTTGGTCAATGATGACTTGATGTTAGCAGGAGAGTAACAACATGAGTAACAATGTTGAAGATGTTATTGTGTATAGAATTATGAAGATAAGGAAAAGGATCAGTGATGGGATAATTATATTTCTATAAACAACCTACATAACATTTCAACTCGAGAAGTTAGACTTTGAGGCACTAACACTATATGTGCAGAAATGGAGAAAGAATATGTCCTCAGTTGGTTATCAACAACTCATAATAAATTGATACTAACTCTAAAACCTTCTTTAATCAACTATGAAAACATGGTATTATCTTCATAAAAAGAGTAATGAATTCATTGTTATCTATATACTCTGATGATAATCCATTTAATTCTTGAATTCCTTATCTCTTTCAAGAAAATCATACTCAAAATATGGATATTCTACCTTATAGGAAAATGCTTGGAAAGTTACACATCTAATCAAATCAAACCATCACTAAACTTTGAACTAAATTTATGAAAAGGATTACTCCTTCATCAACCATACTTATAAAGAACTATGAAGAAAATTAATCCACTGTCATCTAATTTCGATGTGCACATCCTTCTAAAAAATGTCAAAAATAATCAAACTCTTCTTCCAAACATTAATCACCAAATAAAACTTGTAGCAACACTGAAATTGAACTATATATGATAAATTCTTGAACCATTACCATCATAGTGCCTATTTATCTTGAAATAAAATCCATCAACTAAGGAATATATACTACTATCACACTCAGCTCTCTTACTCAAAATCCACTACTCAACTCTCAAATAAACGAAAAGCATAACAAAACAATTCTCATCTTGCAATTACATTAATGGAGATTTAAGCTAATACCAAACAACTAGAATATGCAGAAATAAAATTACCATGATCTAATGATGCAACATACCCGAGTTGGGGGCCCTTCGAGACTCAGGATGTACATAGATCTCCGTTACTACCACATCGAACTCATGAAATTTATCTTCTATTATATAAAACAGTAAACAATATGAGAGAGTTTCTAAAAACTCAGCCAAGTCTTTCTCTATGTATCTCTATTTATTCCTCTCTATCTATCTATTACATCGTATCCCCTTTTAATAATCTAGTATAAAACAGAGGATCGAACCAGAAATAGATCATTCACAAGCACTAACCATATTATGTTATATTCTTGTGATGAAATTATATTTATAGGAAAAGAAAATACAATCTTTACATGATTCCATGACCGAAGGCATGGAATCATGCTATCGTTCCATATAAATTTGAAGCATTAACTAAAATTGGATCTTCCATTTGTGATGATAGGAATTTTTTATGAAGGGATAAGATCCATCTAGGACCTTCAACATGCATACTCCAAGATGGAGAATACCAAAGCAATGAACCATCCTCCATGTCTTGCAATCACCTATTTATGGTAGTCAAAGTGCTCTAGTTGACTATTGGAATGTCAAAATATAGGATTTCATTGCTAGAGTGTACAAAATTATGAATCTTCTAGTTGATGAAGTAGAGTTCCTTGAAATCACCTGCATATAGTCCAAAATCATACTGCAAACCTTAAGTTAGCCAAAGCAAGAAATCTTCATTCTATTTATTCATTAAAACATAAGAAATGCATATTTAAAGACTTCATTAATCACTTGTGGTTTCTTGGAGATAAATAGGCTATGGAATAGGTATCCAGAGTTGAAATTGGCAAATTAGTGATAAGGATAGAGACATATAGGAAAAAAGATATCACAAAAAGAAGCCAAAATTGGAGGCCAACATCCCCCCCAATCCTGAGTATTTGCATGTCCCCGTGAAACGAAAGGATAGTGTTATAGATATTGTACAGTCCATGTTGGTTGTGTCATCATATCAGTCCAAGAAGAGGAAGTTATTATTGGTTTATGCTTCAGCTTCCAAATATTCTTTTCAAATATTCATTTTGTTTCTCTACATTGGCAGGTTTGATATAGCATTCCTTAGACTTTGTGAAAAGAACTTTATACCTCATATCCAATTTTTCATTCTTTTTAGACAAATTATGATAAGACTTTTGTAGAAAGATATTATCATTCTTACTCTCAAGAATTTCCTCTTTAATCTCCCTCCTAGTCTTTTTGTTCATGGGTTCCTTGTTAGATGAGGATTCTCAATATTTTTCCTCTATATTCTCAGACTCCTTCACCTTAATCCTCCTTCTTTTTAATTTGGTAGATTTACCTAAGGTATATTCAAGAGAAGGTTCCTCAACTTGTTCTTTTGATTGCTTATACACCCCTTCTTCAATTTACTCCTTCCTTGGCTCTTCTGAGCTCTTTAAATCCTTGGTAGGTAAGGATTTTGGTTCCTCATATTGTAGATCTGCTAAGTGTGGTTCTTCCTCTATTGTTGGTTCTTCCTTGGCTTCTTTCTCTAATCCACTAGCAATAGGTGGAATCAAATTTATTCTAGGTAGTGACTCAGTCCTTGGTCATTTAGGGGTATTCTTCACAACTTCTAATTCTTGATCTTCTTTTGATGTCCCTTCTTTAACCTGAGAATTCACTTTTCTTGAATCAATTTTCTTGAGTTAGGCTTAGTCGACCCTAGAGCCTCAGTTGGAGTGGTCTGTGGTGATTTCCCAGTATCTTCAGTCTTGTTAGTTGAAATTTTTAATTTACGCAGAGGAGTGGCTCGAACCCTTTTATATTGAGAGGCCAGGGTAAGGTTCAGAGCTAAAGGATTTAGCTCGAGTCCAGAACAAAACAAAAATTGTCCCCATGTATGGTTCTTCTTTTCTACCTCTCCTTCTACCAACAATTTAATCAAACTATGGTGAAATAGACTGGTACTAACATCTTTTGGATGATTTTGAACTCATGCGACCATCTTAGTTAAATTTTTCCAAAAATAAAATGGAAGATTCATTCCCTGCATGCCTTTAAAATGAAAAATAAATCAAAGATGATAAAGAAATGTAACAACATACCTTCCTTCACATGTGATACATTATTGAGTCACAAACAACACATCCCTCCATTCCTCGTTAATCCACTCTCTAGGTACACCCTTGCTCCAATTAGGGTTAACATGTCCTGGAAGAAGAAATTCATTCCAATCAAGCCCTTTAATTGACATATTTTTGAAGTATCGTTCCCCATCACACCTAGTTCCTATACATTCAGAAATAAAACCCTGAAAAACATGTATAGCCAATTATTCCACTCAATCTTCTTGGCCATTAAAGGTATCTGCAAACACTCTGGTTACATTCACATTGTACCCATTCAATCGCGCATAAAAAGGAATCCACCCTAATTTTTCAATTCATTGTCTACACCCCATATATGCTTTGAACAACTCATCCACTATGGGCTCAAACCTAGGTACTTTGGCCTTCGTCATGACTATTACCCCTTTCTTCCTCTATTTCTTGAGTAAAATGGAGAAAAGACACAGAAGGACCAAGAGACAGTTGAAATGTTGTGAAGATATTAACCCATCCATTTGTTTGCTAAGTGAAGCAACGAAATATAATCTTGTATATGCATTGATTTGAATCCTTGCAGTGATTCAAATCAATGGCAAGTACCTAAATGATATGAGTAGTTACTTCATACTATTTTATTTGGTGAACTACAAGTCATGTAATATTTATAAAAGGATTTGTCATGTGTTATGGAGGAAGAATGATGTCTAGGAGAGAATGGATAGCTAAGTGGATAAGCATGGTAATGGATGAGAAGGTGATAACCTAATCCTTAATCATATTCCTATAATGCTTTAATAAACGATAGAAATCAAATAAACTTACCTTGACTTACCATGATCGTACCATTGCCACCTTATGTATCGATGCAAAGCATCATCATATTCTGAGATAGAATTTGAATCATATGATTTCAGTACTAGACTCCATTATACAAAGTATTGAATGAAGAATTCTAGTAATCGACTTGATTCCATGATAATAGTCATTATCAAAACACAAAGTGCTTGTACTGTGATTTCAGGTAACTTTTCCACCATGGGAATTTCCTCCCTTATGATAGGAGTAAGAGTAGAAAAAATACAGGTCTTGAACTATGAATTATATCCCAATGGTACAAAAACATCTAGATCTTGAAAGTTTCTGCAAAGCATATATCTGGTAGTAGTTGTTTTTAACCAATTAGAGTCACTGGAATGTTCTCCCGTAGAGATATCCAATCTTGTGAAAGATAGATCTATATGTCCATCACATATGGTCTGAGATCAACATCTGAATATCTTCTCTTTTAGGAGATCAATAGTTAAAGACAGGTACACAGTGTATCAATAAATATAGATATCTTCAATTAGATAATCTTCAACTGGTTAGAATTCTAGTTCTTATTAGGAGCAGAAGTCTTTGGATAGCTAGATATTCTCATCCTTTTATTGGAAACCAAAATTTTGTTGCATTATTCCCATACTTAACTATCTATAGCATTTTTATTCCCTTTCCTACCTACTTGAAAATAAAATTAATTTATTTCAAATATATGTATGTTTCCAATGAAGCCATGTTCGTAGTAGTCTTGTAAATAAATTCATGCTCAGGTTTAGAATGAAAACTTTATCATTTACCTAAACATGAAGAACCAATGGATTATTTTGATGAAATGCTATGATTTGTTGAAGAAGGAATCTATTTTTTGTCTTGATTCCTGATTGGAACCATTCTTTAATATAATTCAACTTTGACAATTATCCTTGTGCAGTGACTTGCACACTTTGTGAATTTGAAAGAATCCACTTCTCATGATTCTGAATGTTGAGTTGTTGAGCTTCAGAGACTCCTACATTTTCCTGAAGACAAAAAGGATTTAAATATGCAAGAAAATCTATGATTTCAAATTCCAAAGTTTCTTCATCTAATGGAGTCTCTTGGTTCTTTATTTGTTTTACAGGTTGACAAGGAAGTTCCAATAGGATGCTCTCCATATCCTACAAAATATCTTGTAGCAACATTCCTTCTTACTAAAAAATTCTTAGAATTCTCTCTAATTGTTTCTTTGGATGGTGGTGTTGCTGCTTCTAAAGTAGGGGAATTCTTCTTATATGAAAATATCACAACTAAAATGAATTATCATAGATCACACCAACTGGAGAATAATTATTGAAAACCACACCACATAACTGAAACTAAAATAAATCCTTGCAAAATTGAATCCAATCACAACTACAATGTTGAATTTGCATACTAAATTATTGCACACCTATTCACACTACTTGGAAAAAGATTCTTCACTTGTTGAATAGAAAGGTACACTTGCTTAAAATAAATCTTCACTGCTGAAATGAAATCTTCACACCGCTAAAATTAAATCTAACATTGTGCAAAAAGTAAAGGCACACTTCTTTACTGAATTAAAATCACACTCCTGCATGAAAGAACCGCACACCGCTCAAATAAAAAATCCCTTATTGTTGAATGAAAACACACCTTTATTCAAAAGTATTTTCTGAAATATAACTACTTGGGAAATATTTGGAGGAACCCACTATAGTAGATGTGTAGGTTTTTACCTTCTATCTTACCATTCCTCCTCCACCTGGACTTCAACAAATCCAACACAAAACCCAATCTCCAATCCCTTTTAGTACCTCCCCAAAAAAAACGCCAAAATGATGGGATAATTATATTGTTATAAACAACCTACATAAAATGTCAACCCGAGAAGGTATACTTTGAGGCACTAACACCATATGTGCAGAAATAGAGAAAGAATATGTCTTCAACTCGTTATCAACAACTCATAATAACTTGATACTAACTCTAAAACCTTCTTAATCAACTATGAAAATATTGTATTATTTTCATAAAAGGAGTATTGAATTCATTGCTATGTATATGCTCTAATGACAAACCATTTAATTCTTTAATTCCTTATCTCTTTCAAGAAAACCATACCCAAAATCTGGATATTCTACCTTACAGGAAAATGCTTGGAAAATTATACATCTAATCAAATCAAACCATCACTGAATTGTGAACTAAATGTATGAGAAATATTACTCCTTAATCAACCATACTTCTAAAGAACTATGAAACAACTTAATCCACTTTCATCTAATTTCGATGTGCACATCCTTCTAAAAACTGTCAGAAATAATCAAACTCTTCTTCCACACTTTAATCACCAATTGAAACTTGTAGCAATACTGAAATGGAACTATATTTGATAAATGATTGAACCATTACCATCACAGTGCCTATATATCTTGAAATAAAATAAATCAACTAAGGAGGATACACTATTTTCACACTCAGCTCTCTTACTCAAAATCCACTACTCAACTCTCAAATGAATGAAAAGCATAACAAAACAATTCTCATCTTACAATTACGTTAATGGTTATTTAAGCTAATACAAAACAACTGAAATATGCAGAAAGAAAATTACCATGATCTAATGATGCAACATACCCGAGTTGGGGGCTCTTCCAGACTCAGGATGTACACAGATCTTTGTTACTACCACATCCAACTCATGAAATATATCTTCTATTATATAAAATAGTAAACAGTATGAGAGATTTTCTAAAAAATAACCCAATTCTGTCAATCCGTATCTCTATCTATTCCCCTCTATCTATTGTTGATTAAGGTTGGTTGTCATTGATGTCAACCCTTGAACAAATCCCTGTAGAACAAAGGTTTGGGTAATGGACCCAATTTTGTTTGATGTAAATATGAATCATTGTTGTCTTGTCATGGTTGATAAGAAGTACAAATGGATGGACTCCAAATTGATCCCCTTATAGTGAAATCCCTCAGGGGAAGATGCTTTGCGGATTGAGTTATCCTAGAAGTATGGTTAGAGAATGCATGCTTAATTATGGAATAATGAGATGAAGGTTAGTGATTTTTCCAGTGAAACTATCATAGAGGGATAGTGCTTGTCATGTCATTTCTGGTGGTATGTGAAATGACACATAACTCATCACGATTAGAGAGTTATGGCCATATGAAGTTGAAGAACCCTCATGAGTCATATAGAAGCCCCCAAAAGTGAAGTGTTTGCAAAAGAAATTATTTAAATAATAAAGTAAATGGAGAAATCACTAAATAAGGAAAGTTTAATGCTACATGAAAGTATAAATAAGAGGCAAAGCTCTCTCATTTAATCACACTTAAATATCATTGAATATCGATTTTTGTGAAAGGTTATTTGGAAAGGTATTATTGATAGATAAAATTTGTAGCAGAAAAAGTGCGGTAGGGAAACTATGGTAGAAAAAGTGTGGCAAGAAAAGTGTGGTAAAAAAATCGTGGTAGAAAAATTGCGGCAGAAAAAGAGCGGCACAAAAATCATGGCAGAAAAATCGTGGTAGAAAAAGTGCAGCAGAAAAAGTGCGGGAGAAAAAACACGGTAGAAAAATCGTGGCAGAAAAAGTGCGGGAGAAAAACACAGTAGAAAAATCACGGCAGAAAAAGTGCGGCAGAAAAATCGTGATAGAAAAAGGGCTGTAGAAAAATTGCAGCAGCAACATGGTTGGGGTCTATTTATGAGAGATATGGCACATCTTGTTTGAGGTATGTTTTGTGAGCGAGGGTTTATCTCTTGAGATGGTATTTGATGTTCAGTATTGTTGCATATATTAGATTTGTTGAGGAATACAATTGGTATTTTGTTTTTGGTAATGGGCATATGGGTATTGGTCTTTTGGTTGTGATGTGTTGCTAAAGTTGTTGGTTTAGCTTGAGGTTGCATAATAGTGAGGTTGTGGCACATGGTTTGATGTAAGGGTTTATGGTATTTTGTTTAAGGATAGAGTGATGAATTCTTAGATAACTTTTCATGGTTATATTGGTGTATGTATTTGATATATGGTTGAGGTACATGTTGGTTACATGGTTGAGAAACGTATTTGATGAGTTGGCACATACATGAGGTGTATAGCTAATGAGATGGCACATACATGAGGTGTATAGTTGATGATGTTGGTACATGTTGATGAGTCAGTGTTGATGCATGGTTGATGCATATTACATGGTGGTTCAGGTTATTGGTACAGGTTGTTTGTTGTAGATTGATTGGTACATGTTGTTACAGGTTTTTGATTCAGTGACAGTGACAGGTTGTCTACATTTGGGATTTATATTTCGGGGCGGTTGGACGGGGAAAGGACAGGTGGTTGTATCCACCTTCCGATTGTAGCAGGAGAAATTAAGGGGTTGTAGCCTCCTTCTGGTTGTAGCCAGAGAATTGGGGAGTTGGATCTTCCCTCAGGTTGTAGCCTAAGAAACTAGGGGG